>JAQZBX010001266.1:0-85792 GCA_029593785.1 Cabassous unicinctus | reverse complement strand
GGCAAGAGAGAGAGGTTCGGCCTTTGTGCTTGCTTAGCGCATTAATTATTCTGCCCCTTTGCTAATGGCATGGGAGGAGTCCCAGCTGTTTACTGCTTTGATTGATTACCCCATCCATCAATCCCCAGGGGAGGGTCCAATGATACTGTCCCTGGAGAATATTCGGGGCTTCTTCTGGCTTCTGGAGGAAATCTCATTCCGAATGGCAGAAATCTCACAAGGGTCTTCCAGCAGCCATGTTGGGGGTATCAATATCCACATGGACTTCTTGCCAGGTTCCAGATCCATCTATTGATTCCCCATTTTACTAGCCTGCTTCACTAAGGCTTCTCTAGTGTGGATGGGGATACTCACTGCTGGAAGGATCATGGATCCATAAAACCACCTGTATCAAGATCTCTATACAGATAAATGTGAAAATACTATTTTGACTATTATCTATTGCTAAATTTTCCTATGATTCATGGATTCTTCAGGCTGAAAATACAGGCCCATGTTGTACTCATAAAGCCTAACCAGTGACTTGAAGACTTCACTTCTTATCAAAGCTTACCCAAATTCCAACTGTTCCTACAATATTGAAATCAATGCTTCCAGTATGGCCTTGTAGGTCACCTTGCTCATAATTGACTAACTTTGACAATAGCTGTGCTTGGGCATATACTCTAATCTGGTCCCACACTAAGCTACCTGGGATTTTCCAACATCAAGTCCGATTTTGAAGCTTGAAAAAACTTCTAAAAAATGTATTATATTTATTATGCATTATGTCTATCATAGCCAGGAAAAAGTATGTTCAACTGGGAATCTCATTTATAACAGACAAGATGGGCTGACTTATTTGATAAGTTGAGTTCATCAGTGCCTTCTCTTTTTGGTAGCAAAACTAGCATTTGTTTAGCTTCTAATAAAGCTCAGGACACTGCAATTTCTAGCCTGTCATTTCAAACTTAAAGAATTCTATTTTACAAATCTTCAAGACTAAGGAGGCATTGGTAGGGAAATCACAGATATTTGCTAAGTAGCCATTGCCCAGACCTCACCTACCCCCACCTCCATCTCTGGGGAAGTCACAAGCACATGCTAAGTGGCCATCCTCAGGCCTTCTGCTACCCCCACCTCCTTTTCTATTGTATGCTGTTGCACAACCTGTGGGAAATATTAAGTCCAGTTAAAAGGCTCCATCCAGGCCTTAAGCCTAGAAAGCAGGAAAAAGCAGCCCCTGGTGCTTATCAGAATTGAAATTTTCAGTGGCAGAGCCCCTAATCCCAACATGGATAAAAGCCACACTCAAACACTATAGATTGGTCTCTGTTCTCTGGATTGAAGTGGGGCATGCAGAACTGCCATCTATTGACTCTGACAAGGAGCAGTTTTCAGCCACCCTCTGAGACTAGTCTGAGGGGATTTCTTCCCCTGATCCTTTGGAATCGTTGTGCTATGTAAGTGACAAAGAGATTTGCTTTTCTAGACTCTTTATTCTATAAAATAAAGAGATCATTTGCTGACAGTTTTTCTTGTGACCCGAACCTGTGATTCTACAACACACCATTGTAGTAACTCCCTCTACAGTCTTGGCCTGGATGGGTGACCTCTTAACATAGTCCTTGACCTGATTCTGTTTAAATCTTAGAGATTTCTTGACCAGCTTCTAATAAATTGAATCTTGGCTAACCCCAGGATATAAACATCTTTAAGTCCTGAGGTAGAGTTCCCAGGTCAGCTTCAGTTCGGTCAAGACATCCGTTAAAGGATCAGCAATTTTGAATGGGATCCTTTTTGATAAAATAAAGGCCTTCAGTGTTTCTTGGTGTTTTCCAGATACCACCATTGTTGAACTTCATTCTACTCCTGTAGACCCCTCTAAATCATTCTGAATGTTCCACTTCCTGGATATCCAGCCTTGTCAAAAGAGGGTGAGATTTCCTGGACTTTGTGGCCTGTTGGGAAAGATTTCACCTGGAAGACCCTGCTTAACATCTTGAATATCTGCCATAACAAGTTAACATATCCAAGTAGAACAATCAGAGGACACCTTGCCCCTCTTCATTTATCTAAATCAGGGTAAGGAGATTTTATGAGCTAGTGTTTGCTTTAACTTCTTAACTTCTTTTTCTTTACCCATTACCAAGGTTGTTGGTGTTCTCAAAAAAAAAAAAAAAAAAAAAAGCTCTGAGAATTGAATAATTCAACCAAATTATTAAGGAGAATTCTTTGTCAAGTGTTTTTAGTTTCCTTGGCTGCTTAAAGCACGTGCCATAGAATACATTGGCTTAAACAATGGAAATTTATTAGCTTACAGTTTGAGGTTGTGGAATTGTACAAATCAAGGCATTATCAAGGACATTTTTTATTCCTGAAGACTGGCTGCTGGTGATCCTTGGCTCCTCTGCCACATGGCAAGTACATGGCAGCATCTTCTGGTCTCTCTCTTCTCTTCTGGGTTTTGTTGGTTACAGCTTTTTGCTTCTGTGGTTCTCTCTCTCTCTCTCTGGATTCATTCCATTTATAAAGAACTCCAGTACAAGGATTAAGACCCATCCTGATTGAGGTGGGTCACACCTTAACTGAAGTTGCCTCATCTAAAGATCATACTTACAATGGGTCCACAAACACAGGAATGGATTAAATTTAAGAATATGTCTTTCTGGGGGTATATACAGCTCCAAAACACCAGACTCCATCCTCTGGACCCCAAAAAGATATGTTCTTTCTATAGGCAAAACACATTCATTCCATCACAATATCCCAAAAGACATGTCATTTCAGAAACAATGCTAAGTATAAGGTCTTATCAAATTCAGTTATAGGTATGGTCTGTCCTAGGGCACAATTACCCTCCATCTGTGGGCCTGGGATACAAGTTATGTTTCCAAAATACATAGAGGCATAATATAAACATTTCCATAGCAGAAGGGGGAAATTGGAAGAAAAACAGGAGTGACAGGTCCCAAACAATTCCAAAATTGTACAAGGCATGCTCCATTAGATTTCAAGGTCTGAGTGTCATCTATGGAATGATGTTTTGTCTTCTGGGCCTGATGGAGTGGCATCCCCATCCCTTCCAAGTGCATGTACACAAGCCATGCTCTCCTAACACTGGGGTGAAGGTTCCACACTCTTAAAGCATTGGGGTGATGGCCAGACTTTCCACAAGTCCCAGGAAATTTGCTCCCACCTCTCTAAAGACTGGGGCAGCAGCACTCTTCCTGAACAATGGGGTGAAAGGCCTACCCTCTTGAAGGACCAGGGCATACTCACCCTCTCCAGACCCATGTGTGGGTCCACTCTCTAGCCTGAGAAGATGTCTTTAGTCCAGGCCACAGCTTCCATGGTTCTGCTTTTGAAGTGATTTTTCCTTCAATTTGTCCCTTTCCTGTCCCTTTTAATCTAGGCTGGCAATGGTTCTGTTCATACAGAATGTGCAAAAACTTTTCAGTTTTGCATGTAGTACACAGGTGTCCAAACCATCATACAGTAGGATTTTCCACAGATCCTTTCTGGATAAGTGCAACTGTAATCCTGACTTGCACTGAGATGGCTGACTGGATCTATGTTCATTTAAACCCTCACATGGAGCACTATTCTCTGGGAACTTACTGTCTGAAAGAATTTTCCAAATCACCAATTTCTGGTTTCTTTTTGTCCAGGAGTTCAGTTGTCAATGTATTCCTTTCCTCTCACATTTTACTGTAAGCTGCAAGGAGAAACCAAGCTGTAGTTTCCACATTTAGCTTGGAAATTTCCTCAGCTAAATATCCAAGCTCATTGCTCTCAAATTCTGCCTTCCATCTGACATCAGAACTCAATTTTGTCAAGTTCCCTGTCACTTTAAAAAAGGGGTGTCTTTCTTACAGTTTCCAATGACACATCCAACATTTCTGTCTGAGACCTCTTTAGTATCCATATTTCTATCAACAGTTCTTTCAAAACAATCTAGGCCTTTTCGATCAAATAGCTCACAATCCTTCCAGCCTCTACCCAATACCCAATTCCAAAGCTGTTTCCATATTTTTGGTATTTGCAATAGCTGCACCCCACTCTTAGTACCAAAATCTGTTTTAGTTTCCTAGACTACTTAAAGCAGATATTATGGAAATGCATTGGCTTAAAAATGGGGATTTATTAGCTTACAGTTTGAGGGTGTGAATATGTCCAAATCAAGCCATCACCAAGGTGATGCTTTCTTCCCAAAGACTGGCTGCTGGTGATCCTTGATTCCTCTGCCACATGGCAAGACACATGGAAACTTCTGCTGGTCTTTCTCCTCTCTTCTGGGTTTTGTTGGTTTCAGCTTCTTGCTTCTGTGGCTTTCTCTCTCTCTCTCTCTCTCTGTATTCATTCCATTTATAAAGGATTCCAGTAAGAGGATTAAGACCCAACATGAATGAGGTGTGTCATTCCTTAACTGAAGTAGCCTCATCAAAAGGTTCTACATACAATGGGTCCTCACCCACTGAAATAGATTAGATTTAAGAACATGTCTTTCTGGCATACATACAGCTTCTAACCACCACAACTGTCCTATTGTATTTCATTGGTAATAATAAGTCATCAAGTTTAAATAATGATCAATCCACATAATTATAGATGTAAATATTTATTCAAATTGCTAAGGTTTGGTTTTTGTCAAAGTTTAAAACCAAGATTGACTTTGTAATAGCCTACTATTTTATTAGCATATACATTTAGCTTTTTGCTAAACAGAATAGGCTTGAATTTTTTTTTTTTTTTTTTGAGGTACCAGGCGCTGGGGAATGAACCCAGGATCTTGTATGTGGGGAGCTGGTGCTCAACCACTGAGCCACATTGGCTTCCCTGAGTTGGTTTTTTCATTTGTTTTGCTTGTTGTTTGTTTTTGTTTTTTCAGGAGGCACTGGGAATCGAACCTGGGACCTCCCATGTGGGAGGTGGGTGCTCAATCGCTTGAGCCACATTGGCAATCTGAGTTTTTAATTTATTTCATTCCTTATATGCTGATATTTGACAATACTAATGGATGCTACAAGGGAACACACAGTTCTTGCATATAATTTCTTAGCATTTTCATCAATTGACATATAGCATTGAGTAGTAAGTTCAGTGTTCTTTTAAGGGATCTTGGTGCATTTGAAAGCCACAGGAAAGCAGTTTACTCCTTTTCTATAAGCATATCTAAAGAACAGCAATAAATGTTACATGTGGGCATTTTAAACAAATATAACATTAATCTTCAAGAAAAAACAAATTAATTGCTCTGTGGTGTTTGTCATCTTTATTGCTTTTAATTGATAACAATAAAAATAACTAAGTCACTTTTAGAGTTATTGAAAATAAACACTCTGGGGAATCACTAAGGTAAAAGAAAATTTTTAAATTATTAAAAATATAGCTTCTCTAGTGTAATTGGTTCCAATAAAATATCTTGTTGAAATATACATCGGAAGTGAATTTTTACCTGCACAATGTTTTGGAACGTCATTCAGAAATAATATGTTACATACTGCATTTATTTGGCAGTTGGTAATTTCTGTTATCATCATTACAGTATGATTCCTTAGAACAATTGCTATGCAAAATACTTTCAATTTCTTCAAGTGCTACAAAATAGGAGGTTTGAAAAAACTAATGAACTTGAAAAGTCAATACTTAAATTAGAAAAATGACAAAATTAAGAGTTATGAAAATTTAACAGTCACACCATAAACTTCACGGTAAGGTTCACCATAATATATAGCTTCTAGCCTTCAAAGATGGTATAAAATATAGAATATATAATTTCTAAATCTTAAATCAAGGAAAAACCAGGCATTTTCAATTGCTTTGGGATTACCTTTTCCTTTTTTGTTTTGAATCACTTGTTAAAATATCTTTATAAAAAAACTGTATAAGCAGTTTGACTAGTACACTTAGGAATACCTAATTGAAAATTTAATTTTTCTCATGTTAATATGGTAAAAGATTCATTGAATTCAGGAAATTCTTGGGTCTGTTGCCCACAAAATATGGAAACACAGGATCATAATTGTGTAATTTAAGGTCATAAAAGGCATCTGGTCTCAATCTGTAGCATATGAAGTGATTCAATTTGTTAATTGAAGAGAAAGACTTGCATTCTTATTGCCTTGGAAATTTCTCATATGTTTTGCAATTAAAGCTAAATAATATATCCCTTTTTGTGCAAGCAATCAATATTTTATGAAAAACTCTCTAAAAAGCCTGTGTTATTTTCTAAATAATCAAAATTATTAAATAAGAATACGAGTTTTTGGAAAATGCATGTTTTCTAAATCATTTATGAAATTATATTTTATTTAAATAAACAACATCTTCCTGGATTTCAAGTAATTTAATTAACTATTTAAAACAATTTTAAAATATTGAAAAGATATGCTTTATTTTATTATTATTGAAATATATGATATGTTATTTTAGTTTTTTACAAAAAGAATAAATATAATACTTTGAAATCTAGGTTTGCGTGCTATGGGAAAAGGGCAGTTTTTAAAGAAATATAAAGTAAATCCAAAGAGATCATTTGGATAAGTCAGATAATCAAAGAGAAAAAAGGAAACCAAACAACAAGTAAAACAAGCCTACAGATCAACAAAAAATAAATCACACATTTCCTGAATTATTTATTTCCTTCTGGCTATTATAAAGTGTGATCATAAATACATACAATGCTTATTTACACATATATACCAACATTTACATGTAAAAATAAGCTGTACTTCAAAAAAGCCATCTTGGAAGGCTCTATATCACTTTCAAAAATAATTCTTTATTCAAAATATGTTTTTTTAATTACTTCGAAATATCCTCTAAATCAGTGACACATGCTCGTTTTCAAAAGACAAAGCATTGTATGACCTTAGGTAATTTCTAAGAATCAGATTCATTTCAAGAAATGAGTTAGTGACTATTGAGTACCTTCCAAAGAATGTACAATGTCAGATTAAAAATTCCCATTGAGTGTCAAAGAGGAAAAATAAAAAATAAAAATTTTAGTAAAATTTAAGAATATCTGAGACAAAGAAAAATTTAGAAGGGTATGCATTAGCTCTGGCAATAAATCAGGCATATGATAAATACAGGGGAAATAATAGTTATAAGAATATTGAAATTAGATGGCTGCTTCTGGGGGAAATAGATGTTCTTAAAAGACACAATGAAAGGCTGAGGCTGATTAATCACAATGAAAAGATAAGTGTGAAACCAAGGGGGATCCCTTAGCAGAATAAAAAGGAGTCTTTCATTTCTTGTTAGAGGAAGGGAGAACAGGCTGAGGATGAATCTATGTCTAAGAGTAGTAGAGCTCTAGAGATGTTTGAATTCTCAGTCCAAGCATGTCTTCTATGCCAGGGTCAAGTTACTTTTTGAAAAGAGTTGGACTCTGAATAAGATATGAAGGACATCTAATTTTATGCACTTGAAAATCTTTAGTTTCCATATTTCCTTGAATCCTTTGATCTACAAAAGATGCCCACTCCTTCCTGTTAAAGGCTATCATTCCAGCTTAAAGATGATGCAGAGGCCTCTGCCTTGCAAGCAACACAAGTCCCATTCGGGATCCATCCTCATCACTCATTCTGGCCATTAGATCAATAATTGGAAGTAAATTATTCCTGGCAATAGAAATGGTGGACCTGTTAAGGAGGAAAGAGATCATATCCCAAAGGGGCTGCAGGATCTAGTCAACATATACCAGCAGGAGCCATGAGAGTACTTCTTGAACTGGATCCTGATTGCTAGATGAAGAGGGTTGGGAGGGCTTGGATAATGAAGCATATATTTCCAAGAGTGGAGCATTTAACACTCTGGGGAGGACCCTGGAAAAGGTTCTAACTTGTTACTAAGATGGCTCTGAGAAGTTTGGAGAAAGTGATGCTCACATCAAATAAAGTAGAAATGCCAAGACTGACATGGCTGACAGTGGAAGATGTTATAGAAAGAGTCTGAGAAGAGAGTATGCTAGAATGGTATACTCTATAAAGATGGAAAATCACAAGATAATTTTTTTCTATGGGAGAGCCCAGTGAAAATTCTGTTTACCAAAGCAGTAAGGATTTTTCTGTAAGAGTGATAGCTGTATTACTGAGAAGCTCAATGGTCCCTGTCCTCTGTAGGCCAAGGCTGATGTCAGGAGATTCTGTTACTGAAATGAGATCCCTGATAACAATGTGGATGATAGCATTCCAAAATAAATCTTTTGGCAGTGCTTAAAGATCTGAGGCAAGGTTGGCACAATGGCTGTAATAAACAACAAAATCTGAGTGAGCCAGAGTGGTCTGACCCACAGAGATTTATAAAGAGAGTTCATTGAATATGACATCCTTAGAGGCAAGGTTGATGGGCAGCCAGTAAGGGCATTGATAAATCTATAAAACTAGAAGAAATAAAAGATGGATGATCAAGAGGTAGAGGACAGCCATTCTACGCAAAGGTCACAACTCCCTACCCAATTCCTGAACCAGAACCTGTTTTCAGACCTGAAGCACATTGACTGAAGGAGAGCCTGACTCCCCAGGAGGAAGGATTCTGTACTATTGTTACAAGAGAATGCAGTAATTTTTCTTCTAGTCCTTCCCCATAAAGACCTTCAGCCATTTATTTAGGTAACAGCATTGGGAAAAGAGGAACACATAAATAGTTAAAGGACTTGGACTTGGGGTCTCAGTGTTCATTGATACTTAGGAACCCAAAAGATTATCATGGTCTTCCAGTTAGAGAAGGGACTTAAACTTAAAATGTGTCCACTGGGTTCAAGGACCTACCCAATGGTTACTTCCCCATTACACAAATGTATAATTTAATTGGATATAATTGGGGATTGGCTTAAATGCTGTATTTTCTTTCATGTCAAGTAAAACTTATAGTGGAAAAAGGGGATCTGAAATTTCCTCCATCCCTCTCCTATCCATTCAGCCAATTTAGTACATATGATCACTTCTAGAAGGAATAAGTGCCATCCAAAATTACCTAAAGGTTTCAGTAGTTGTGGTTCACATCATGTTTCCAGTTTGGACCCTCAAAACCTAAATGGATTCTAGAGGATACATCAGTGGACTGCTACAAACTCAACCATGTATTAGCCCCAATTTCAGCTATTCAACCAGATATGCTATCTTTGCAGAAGCAGATTATCATGGTCTCAATACACGTGGCCATTAATCTGGAGAATATATTTTCTTTCATCCTATCAGCAAAATTTCACATTTACTTGGAATGGAGAAGAAATAGGCTCTCTCACCCTCTGTTATAAAATATTCAAAATGGACCCAGACCATCTCAATGTGCTGCACAATATCACACTATTCCACTATATCAATGATGCCATGTTAATTGGACCAGAAAATCAAAATGTGGCAAGTATTTTGAAGGTGTTTGTAAAGTTTGTGCCCTCTATAGGGTAGAAGATAAACTCTATGAAGATTCAGGACCTTACCATCTCAGTAAACTTTTAGAATGTATGACAATTTGAAGTCCTTTCATGAATCCCAAAAAGAAAAAAATTATGTTCTTGAACTAATCAATTCCTGTGGGTGTGGGGCCCTTTTGATTGGACTATGTCAGTGAGGAATGACTCAAGTTGGTTCTCCGCCCTCTTACTGGAGCTTTATATAAATGGAGACACACAGAGAGAGACACAGAAAAAGGAAGTCACCATTTTTGACTCTACCGTATGAGAGAGGACTGGAGGATTGCTAGCAGTCAAAGCTTAAGCATGAAACCTCCAAGCAGCTGGGCCCACCTAGCAGCTCAAGGCTAAAGAGATGAGCCATATGCCTGTTAGCTCACACCTAAAATCGGGAAGAGAGCAGAGCAGCCTAGACTGAGAGAGAAGGTCCAGTAAGAGACAAGTCCTATGCCTGATTGTCCACAGCTGAGCTCCGGGAGACAGTAGATTCTGGAGGGGAAGGAAGGGACCTCGACAGAGATCAGCCACCATCCTCGTCACATGGCAGGACACCAGAATCACCAATATCTGACTTTGGTGAGAAAGTACCTCTGATGATGCCTTGATTTAGACATTCCATGACCTTGGAACTGTAAGCTTTTACCCTAAATAAAATTCCTAGTATAAAAGCCAACCCATTTGTGGTACTTTGCATCGGCAGCCTTGTGGCAAACTAAGACAAAAGGTTAGTGGTCTAGGGTATGTTAGGGCTTCTTCTCCAAAGTAAATAACAAATTCCTTTTTTTAATACTTTCAACCACTAAGAATAAAGCACAATGCCTGGTAGGCTAATTTGGGTTCTGGAACAAGCATATTCCAAATTTTGGAACACTGCTCTGACCCAAATATTGGGTGGCACAAAACACTACTAATTTTGAATGGGACCCAGAATGGGAAAGCACTGAGAGGCAATTCTAGACTTTGGTACAAGGAGTCCTGTAATATGGGCTATAAGAACCAGCAGACCGTAAAATATTAAATATGCTTGTGGCGGGAAAAGATGCCATGTGGAGTTTATGGCTACCTCTAATAAGAGAATCACAAAGTTGACCAATAGGCTATACATCTGCAGCAGAGATAAGTACACCTTTTGAAGAATAGCTCCTGGTGTGCTATTGGTCCCATTTTAAGATAGAAGCAATACATCTCGGATTGGTCCCAAGTGGAATTGGAGGGAATAAATAAGCTACATCAGCAAGCGGCCCAGATCTGCATAGCATCCAACACTATTGCACCAGTCCCTTTCCCTCATATCAAACACATACAAAACAGGGTGCATCTTTTGTGACAAGCTGGCAGAGGAGTAAAAAGGCTGAGCTTGGTCCATGGATGAATTGGCTAGGTATGTGGGTGCAAACCAAATATGTACCATGGATGCTCTACACTTGAAAGACAAGTTTAAGGAACAACCCTCTTAATGGACAGGCTTTGGGGTGGTTCACCAGGCCATCCACACTGTGTAGGAGAAGTGGCTCAAAGAAAGATTGAAAAATCTAGATAGGATATCTGGGGAGTGGAGGGAGAAACTTGTGGAACAGTAGCTACAATCAGAATCACCACTTGATTAAATGTAATGAAATAATCTACTCATTCTTCTAAACTCATCTGTCTTCTGCATAGGACAAACTGATGGGTGAAATGAGGGTGTGATGGGCATCATTGACATTGAGATTTTTTTTGGTTATGGGTTAATTTATGAACACTGAGATTTTCTTTGATTATGTATGTGGTGGGACAATTGGTTTAAAATTTTGGTGGTGATGGTTGGTGGGGGGGAGGGTACATGAGGTTTTCTATTTGGCTACTCCTACCATAATAGCCTTCATCCCATCAGTAGCATGCCAATGTGGGGATTCTGCCAGATATTGAGTTTATCTATTCCATTTACATATGTAAGCAATAGAGAAAGAGTCATTGGATTGCTGTATAAGCATACTGGGCCCAATTTGAGAGGGACTTAGGTGAAAATCCCTTTGAGACTACTCTGATTATTAGGCTATAATGACATTCTATGTCCCCAGGAATAAATCTCAAAACTCGTATCCAATAATTATCAAAAGATATGCATATTTCCCTTTCCACAGGTCACTTTTTTTTCCTGGACAAATGGCCGCAGCTACCTTTGAGAAAGGCTAGTGGAAAGACTGGGAATTTTGTGAGAATTTTGTAAGGACTTTTAACTCTGGCATGGTGACTCAAGTTAGGATTCTATTTTCCTAGAATCCGAGGACATATAAAAAGTAAAGAAGTTGAATTAGTAATAAAAAAGCTATGCATGTAGAAAAGCCCAGGTCCAGATGTCTTCTCTGCTGAATTCTACCAAACATCTAAATAAGAATTAATAACAATTTTTCACAAACTCTTCCAAAAAATAGAAGAGGAGGGAACGTTTCCCAACTCATTCTATGAAGTCAATATTTCCTGAGAGCAAAGCCAGACAAAGACATAGTAAGAAGGAAACCAAAGACTACTATAACTTATGAATATGGACACAAATATCCTCATCAAATTTCTAGCAAACGGAATCAGCAACATACAGAAAGAATTATATACCATGACCAAGTGGGATTTTGTGGGTAATTCTCAATATACAAAAATCAATCAATTTAATACACCATATCAGTGGGAAAAAAAACAAACCCAAAACAACAAGAACCCCCTGATTAGGGAATTGTGTGAAGATGGCAGAGTAGGAAGCTTCAGTAATCAGTTACTCAACCAGAACAACTATTAACCAGTCAAGAACTAGCTGAATCAACTATTTTGGAACTCTGGAATCCAGTAGACCACAATTGAATGAAGATAGAAATCAGTAACAGAGGGAGAAACAGAAAATTCACAAATATTTGGAAATTAAACAACAGTCTCTTAAACAACCAATGTGTTAAAGAGGAAATCACAAGGGAAATTAGGAAATACCTTGAGGCAAATGAAAATGAAAATAAAACATACCAAAATTTATGGGATGCAGCAAAGGCAGTGATGACAGGGAAATTTATAGCTCTAAATGCTTACATTAAAAAAGAAGAAAGATTTCACATCAGAGACCTAATCTCAAAACTGGAAGAACTAGAAAAAGAAGAGAAAACTAAGCCCAAAGTGAGCAGAAGGAAGGAAATAGCAAAGATCAGAACAGAGATCAATGAAACAGAGAAGAAAAATCAATAGAGAGAATCAACAAAACCAAAAGTGGTTTCTTTGAAAAGAGCAATAAAACTGACAAATATTTAGCTAGACTGATGAAGAAGAAGAGAGAGAAGACACAAAGAACTAAAATCAGAAATGAAAAGGAGGTCATTACTAGAAACCCCACTGAAATAAAAAGGATGAAAAGAGGATACTATGTGTATTAGTCAGCCAAAGGGGTGCTTTGATGCAAAGTACCAGAAATCTGTTGGCTGTTATAAAGGGTATTTATTTGGGGTAAAAGCTTACAGTTACAAGGCCCTAAAGAGTCCAACTCAAGGCTGCTTTCTCACCAAAGTCTGTTGCCCCATGTTGAAGCAAGATGGAGGGTGATCTCTGCCTGGTCTCTTGGGTCTTCTCAGTTGCTCAGCTGCTCACTTCTCTTTGGCTGCCAACTATCAGGCAAATGGCTCATCTCTCTTTCCAGGGCTTTAGCTGTTTGAGCCTTCTCCTTTCTGTCACATGGCAGGACCGAAATGGCCAAGTTCTCTCCTCTTCCATATCTTCTTCTGTGAGTTTCTGTTTTTATCAGCCCACCAAGGGGTGGGGACTCAACCCTGAGTCACGCCCTACTGACATGGTCAAATCAAAGCCCTAATCTTAAAAGGTAATTTAATCAAGACATGCCAGCTGAATCTAATGCATTCAAAGGGTATCATACTGAGAGGAACAGACCAGTTTACAAACATAATCTTTCTCTTTTCGGGGAGGATTCATAAATAATATCAAACTGCCACATTATGAAAAATGTATGCCAACAAATTAAATAACCTAGATAAAGTGGAAAAATTCCTAGTAATGTACAAACTACCTACACTGACTCAAGAAGAAATAGAAGATCTTGATAACCAATAACTAGTAAAAAGGTTGAATCAATAATTAAAAAAACCTCTCAACAAAGAAAAGTCTAAGTGCAGATGGCTTCACAGGGGAATTTTTCCAAACAGTCCCATAAGAATTAACACTAATTCTGCTCAAACATTTCCAAAAAAACTAAGGAGGGTTCATGTTCTAATTCATTCTATGAGGCCAACATCACCCTCATACCAAAGCTAGATACAGATACAATAAGAAAAGAAAATTACAGACCAATATCTCTAATGAATATAGATGCAAAAATCCTCAGCAAAATATTAGGAAATTGAATCCAACAGCATATTAAAAGAATTATACACCATGATCAAGTGGGATGTATTATAGGTATGCAAAGGTAGTTTGGCATAAGAAAATCAATAAATATAATACACCACATGAAGAGAATGAAGAAAAAAACACATGATCATCTCAATTGATACAGAAAAGACATTTGACAAAATCCGTTACCCCTTCTTGATAAAAACACTTTGAGAACTAGGAATAGAAGGAAACTTCCTCTGGTAGTCTGAGATTATTTATGAATCCCAAAAAGAGAAGGATTATATTTGTAAACTGGTCTGTTCCTCTGGGTGTGATGCCCTTTGATTGTATTAGATTCAGTGAGGGGCCTCTGATTAAGTTTACTTGATAAAATCAATTTAGGGCTTCTGATTGGGCTATGTCAGTAAGGTGTAGCTCAGGTTCAGTCCCCACCCCCTTTGGCCTATATAAACGGACACTCATTCAAGAAGACACACAGAAGAAGACACGGGAAGAGTGAGAGCTTCATAGATGCCAGAGGAGAGAACTTTGTCATGTGACAGAAAGGAGAAGGCTCAAACAGCTAAAGCCCGGGGAAGAGATGAGCCATTTGCCTGATAGTTTGCAGCTGAAGAGAACAGAGCAGCTGAGAAGGTCCGGAAAGAAAGGAGGCCTATGCCAGTGACTGATATAGGAAGCCCTGAGAGACCAGGCAGAGATCGCCACCATCTTGCTTCAACACTTGGCAACCAACTTTGGTGAGAAAGCAACCTTGAGTTGAATTTTTTCGGGCCTTGTAACTGTAAGCTTTTACCCCAAATAAATACCCTTTATAACAGCCAACAGATTTCTGGTACTTTGCATCACCACCCCTTTGGCCGACTAATATACTTCCTCAACATTATAAAGGGCATATATGAAAAATCCACATTTAACAGCCTATTTAATGATGAAAGACTGAAAGATTTTCTTCTAAGATCAGGAACAGAACAGGCAGTCCACCGTCACCATTGTTATTCAACATTGTACTGGAAGTTCCAGTCAGAGTGATTGGACAAGATAAATAAATAAAAGGCATCCAAATTGGAAGGAAGAAGTAAAACTAGCTCTTCTCAGGTGATTTTGTATGTGGAGAATCCTAAGGAATCCACTAGAAGCTCTTAGAACTAATAAACAAGTTCATCAAATTAGTGGATATAAGATCAATGTACAAAATCAATAGCATTTCTATACACTTAAAATGAAAAATTTGCAAATGATATTAAGAAAATAATTCATTTACAGTCACATCAACAATATAAAATACTTAGGAACAATTTTACAAAAGAAGTGTAAAACATATTCTGAAAACTGCAAAACATTGTTGAAAGAAACTTTTAAATATCTAAATACATGGAAAACTATCCTAACAAAAACATAATATTTTTAAGTTGACAATATTCTCCAAATTGATTTACATATTCAATAAAATCACTAAGTGCTGACATCTTTGCAGAACTTAATGAGCTGATTCTAAAGTTCATTTAGAATTGCAAGCAACCCAGAATAGCTAAAACATTGTTGAAAAAGAATAACAAAGTAGATGGGTGGACATCTCACAATTTTACAACTTATTACAAAACAGATTAATCAATACAATGTAGTACTAGATAAAGATAGACATTGGGATCAATGGAATAGAATTCAGAGTCCTGAATTAACACACATGTCTATGGTCAACTGATTTTGACAAGCATGCCGACACAATTTGTTGAGGGAAAGAATCATCTTCTTAACAAATAGTGCTAGGACAACTGGATAGGTACATGCAATGAATGAAGTTAGACCCTTATGTATGCCATATGAAAAATTTAACTCAAAATGGGCCAAAGACCTATATGTAAGAGCTAAATATTTAAAACACTTCAAAGAAAACATATGGGCAATTCTTACTGACCTTTGATTTGATAACGGGTTCTTAGATATAACATCAAAAGCACAAGGGGGGAAAATATAAATTGGATTACATCAAGTTAAAAGCTTTAGTGTGACAAAGAACACTATCACAAAAGTGAAAAGATGGACAAATGACTTGAATAGACATTTCCCCAAAGAAGATATACAAATGATCAATAAACACATGAAAAGATGTTCAAAATCATGTCATTAGGGAAATGCAAATCAAAATCACAATGATATGCCATGTCATACTCACTAGGATCACTGTAATTAAAAAGACAATAACATGTTTTGGCAAGGCTGTGGTGAAATTGGGACCCTCATACATTGGTAGTAGGAATGTAAAATGGTGCAGTTGCATTGGAGCACTGTTAATTCCTCAAAATTTGAACATATAGTTATCATATGATGCAGCAATTCCACTCCTGTGTTAATACCCAAAAGAATTGAAAGCATTTGTCAAAAATACAACATATTGTATGATCCCACTTATATTAAATATCCAGAATAGGCAAATCCATAGAGACAAAAAGTAGATTAGTGGTTGCTGGGGGCTGGAGAGAGGGAAGATGGAGCAGTGACTGGCAGTGTATGTGGGGTTTCTTTTTGGGGGTGATGAAAATGTGCTGGAATTAGATAGTGGTGATGGTTGTATAACTTTGTGACTTTACTAAAAGCCATTGAACTGCATGCTTTATAAGAATGAATGAATTTTAAAAAGATGTTTTCTTAAATGAAGTGAATCAAAAACCCACAGAATGGAAGAAAATGTATTTTAAAGAGACTTTTACCCAGAATATATAAAGAACTCATACAACTCAATAAAATGAAAAAAATATCCCGATTAAAAAAATAGACAAGGGTCTATGTAAGACATTTCCTCAAAGAAGATATACAAGTTGTCAATAAGTACATAGAAAGATGCCCGATATCAGCAGGGATTTGCAAATCAAAATCATGAGATACCACTTCATACCAACTAGGATGACTAGAATTTCTTTTTAAATTAAAAAAACAGAAAATAAAAAATGTTGGCAAGGCTAGAGAGAAATTGAAACCCTAATACACTACCAGTGGGAATGTAAAATATTATAGCCTCTTTGAGAAACATTTTGGGAGTTCCTCAAAAGGTTAAATATCGAGTAATCATATGATTCAGCAATTGCACTCCTATGTATATACCCAAGAAAGTGAAAACATATGCTCATACAAAGACTTCTACGTGAATGTCTATAGCAGCAATATTCATAATAGCCAAAAGATGGAAACAACCCAAATGTCCATTATCTGATGAATGGATTAAAAAAAGGTGGTGTAATCACTTCTCTAATAAAAAAATGTGTATACATATAAAAGGGCAGGAAGTGGTGCTCCTGGGAGACAGTGAGTAGAGACAGCAGACCAAATGTCTGCCCTTAATCAGGAGTTAAGAAAAATTACCCTAAAAAGTGGAAATAAGGCAAAAGAAAGGCAGAATTTCTGACAGTCATTTTGGAGCATTATTTGCCAGACCCAGCTAAGGATTATTTCATTATCTTGGGAAACATATCTTTGTTTAACTTGCTATTTACTATTAATTAAAGACTTGGATACTGTGAAAAAAAAGGTGGTGTAATCATAAAAGGAATATTATTTACACTGAAAAATGAATGAAGTATTGATGCATTCAGCAATATGGATGAACCTTATAAAGATTATGCTAAATGAAAGAATCCAGTCAGAAAAAACCCACATATTATATGATTCCATTTATATGGAATATCCATTATAGGCAAATCTAGAGACACAAGGGAGATTAAGGCTGTTTAAGGTGGGGGTGGGGTCCGGAATGGGTCAATAGTGGGGTCATAGCTAAAGGGTACAGGGTTTCTTTTTGAGGTGATGAAAATTTTCAAAACTTGATTGTGGTGATGGTTGCACACTAACTTTACTAAAAACCATCAAAATGTACACTTTCAATGGGGGGATTTTGTGGTATTTTTAGAAAATCCGAATAAAGCTATTAAAAAAAATACTGGAAGAAATGGAGTGGGTGTAGCTCAGTGTTTGAGCACCTGCTTTGCATATATGAGGTCCCGGGTTCAGTCCCTTGTACCTCCTGAAAAAAAAATATACTAGAAGAGTCTCATCTCACAGGGGACGAGGATGGTTCTGCTAGCAAGGGAGGCTCAGTGAGGTTTGAGGAACTCAGAGGACCTCTGAATCCTCGCACATATAACCATCTTATCTCTCAGGGTCGTTTTCAAACTCCTTATCTTTCACATAATCTTGGTGAGGCTGTAAAATCAATGTATGCTTTAATTCAATAAGCCATAGAAATGGCATTTGTACATGGCTTTTTATTTTGTTGGTTTCAATTCTTTAAGAGATAAGACCTTTTGAGGAGTAATTATAATGGTGCCATTAGCTTAGAGTTTAAAACTCTGAAAGTGTAATTTTCTTTCTTGAAGGTCTTTATTACAGCTAGAAGCAGCCCAGCCCTCCTCACTGCACTTGTATTCCTTGAACTTTCCATCAAGGTCTTTTGCAAAAACTGTTTGGTTAGCAAAACTTAGTAGATAAAGAGAGAACTGGCACTCACAATATTAGAGAATTAAGCTCTAGTATTAAAGTATAGCAAAAATTCTCAGTAAATTCAGGTTTAAATAAGAAATATCAGCATATCCTCAGGCCTTTTTGAAATTAAAGCAAGTAAGTTTTCTGCTTTGTATGGATAACTGCCCCCTGCATCTTTCTATTCAAGTCCTAGTGCACCTCTGCAACCCATATGTTGGTTTCTAATTGTATTCACCACCAGAAGGAATAAGGGCTTGTTGGAGATTGTCTCATTCTATTTTAGGGAAAGGTAGACTTAAATAATCTTATTTTGATAAAGAGAAAAAAAGCATACCCTAAAGGTGTCGTTACATGGTGGAATTTAAAAGGGGCTCCAACTGACCAACATGTAACATTTCAACACTCAAAAAAAAAAAAACCATCGGGGAACAGATGTAGCTCAGTGGTTGAGCGCCTGCTTCCCATGTACAAGGTCCTGGGTTCAATCCCCGGTACCTCCTTAAAAAATATATATCATGCCCAAGTTTGCTAAATAGGCAATACAAGCATACCTTCTTTTATTGTGCTTCACTTCATTGTGCTTCGTAGATATTGCATTTTTACAATTTGAAGGTTTTTGGCAACCCTGCACTGAGCAAGTCTGTCGGTGACATTTTTCCAACAGCATGTGCTCACTTCATGCCTCTGTGTTACATGTTGGTAATTCTCACAATATTTCAAAGATTTTCATTATTATTATAACTGTTATGGTGATCTATGATCAGTGATCTTTGATGTTACTATTGTAATAGTTTTGGGGCACAACGAACCACATGGAAAACTTAATTGATAAATGTGTGTGTTCTGACTCTTCCACCAACTGACCATTTCCCCATCTCTCTCCCTCCCCTCAGGTCTTCCTATTCCTTAAAATGCAACAATATTGGAATTAGGCCAATTAATAACCCTACAATGACCTCTAAGCGTTCAAGTGAAAGGAAGAGTCACATATCTCTCACTTTAAAGATTATGCTTCGTGAGGAAGGCTTGTTGAAAGAACAGGCTATATATAGTAAGGCGCTATGGAGATTATATATGCATACATTATACATGTTTATATACATATATACATATATGTGTATATAGACATATATTATATTTGTATATATGCATATATAATAATTCAGTGCCACCTTTCTGAGTACAGCATAACATTACTTTCTAGCAAATTTGATATTATTTGTCCCTGTGGGAAACTTTATGAAATTTTTATATAAATACAGGCATACTTAGGAGATATTGCATGTTCATTTCCAGACCACCACAATAAAGCAAATATCACAATAAAGGAATTCACACGAATACTTTGGTTTCCCAGTTCATATAAAAGTTAAATTTACATTATACTGTAGTCTATTAAGTGTGCATTAGCATTATGTCTAAATAAAAAATGCACATATCTTAATTAAAAGATATTTTATTGCTAAAAAATACTAACCATCATCTGAGACTTCTATGAGTTATAATCTTTTTGCTGATGGAGGGTCTTGCCTCAATGTTGATGGCTACTGATTGATCTGGGTGGTAGGTTCTGTGGTTGTGGCAATTTCTTAAAAGAAGGCAACAATGAAGTTTGCTGCACGGATTGACTCTTCCTTTCACAAAAGATTTCTCTGTAGCATACTATGCTGTTTGATAGAATTTACCCACAGTAGAACTTCTTTCAAAATTGGAGTCAATCCTCTCAAATGCTGCCACTGCTTTATTAACTAAGTTCATGTAATAGCCTAAATCTTTTGTTGTCATTTCAACAATGTTAACAGCATTTTCACCAGGAGTAGTTTCCATCTCAAGAAACCACTTTCTTTCTTCTTCCATAAGAAGCATCTTCTCATCCATCCAAGGTTTATCATGAGATTGCAGCAATTCTGTCACATCTTCAGGCTCCTCTTCTAAGTCTATTATTCTTGCTATTTCTACCACATCTGCAATTACTGCCTCCACTGAAGTCTTGAACCCCTCAAAGTCATCCATGAGGGTCATAATCAACTTCTTCCAAACTCCTGTTCATGTTGATGTTTTGACCTTCTCCCATGAATCATGAATCTTCTTCATGGTTTCTAAGGATTAAAGAGAAAACTGCTAAGAGACTAATAAATCATCCAGGAAGTGGAAGGTAAGGTTCCTTTTAACACCAGAAAGATGGGAGTAGAAATACTGCCCAAGGAAAACCTACTTTCTTTCTTTAGGAAGTAATATTCCTTTTCTGATGCTGAATTTAATCCAAGAACAGGGAGAGCACAAAGTTAATACAAATTTTCTTAAACAGAGTATTGAAATTGTTGGTGTAAGTTATGCCTGCATGGTGACTCAAGCACATAGTCAAAAGGGGCAGTTTGGCATCAAGAATTGATCTTACATTTCACAATCCATGCCACCACCATCTGTGTTCCTCTTGTTAGGGACACTGGGGACCAAGATAAGCTATGCTGAGAAGTGCTACATCTGCTTCTGCTTTAAGCTTCCCCTTCTCATCTAAAATTTTGAACCTTTAGCAAATTAAATTGGAAAGTTAACATGACCTTTTACTGTGTGGGAGTGTATGATCTTGTTTCCCACCAATCCATAATACATCTGATACTGATCCTAAAATTTCCTGTATTATCCATTGTGGTGCTTACTCAGAACTTTGTGCATATTAACTTAAATATGATTTTCATATATCTATTCACAATGAGTTCAAGCAAACATTTATAATTGCTTGCCTTTTGTAGAGAGCGAAGTGTCAACCTTTGCCAGCTGTTAACCTCAGGCCAGGCCAATATAATTAGTTTGGTAATTACTTCTAGTTCATCAGGAGTAATTGAAATTATTGCATCCTTACTTCACTATAGAATTAAACAGCTGGATTCTTCTTGTGGGAGAACTTATCACCTTTAAATCTGCCTACTTCCAATATTTTCCATAGTGAATAAAATAACTTTTTTTTCAAGACTTTATTCTCTATGAAACATAAAGATTGAAACACTTCAAAGCATTTTTAACTCAAAGACACTCAAGTTTATTAACCACACTGTGCTCATTAGTTTTAAATATTTCTGGTTTTATAGGTTTTTAATTGTCTGCTGGGTTAGTTTCTCTTTCCCACACATGTGGATATTGCATGCAAAGTGAAGGATGGCCCTAAGAGCCTGAATTTTTGTCACAGTCTCTCAGTGAATGTGTTCTCATGCAAACAATTAAAATAGTTTAAACTTCAAACATTCTCTCAAATTAGTAAGTGAATAATCAGCATTTAACCATAGATTTATTAGTTTCATTTACCCCTCATTATTCTTGGAATTGTGTATGGAAGTATTTAATTATGTTGACTTTGGAGTCAGATGGAACTGAATTTTCTAGTCTCTCCCACATATTAGCTGTATTGACTTAGGGTAGTTATTTAATCTCAAAGCCGCTGATTTCCCATTGGCATAATTGGAATAATGCTTCTTATCATTGTTTATTGACTAAAGAATATTTTATATATGTTATATATATAATGTATGTATACACATATATATTTAATTTGATTGTCTTGGTTTGCCAGATCTGCTATGACAAATACCACATAATGGGTTGGCTTACACAACTATTGGCTCATGGTTTCAGAGGCCAGAATTCCCAAATCAAATTGTTGGCAAAGGCATGCTTTCTCTCTGAATCTGCAGTGTTCTGGTTGCTGGCTTGTCACAACCCTTTGGGTTCTTTGACTTATGTCTCTGCCTCTGTCACATGGCAATATCCTTATTGTCTCTTCTTATATGATCTTCTGTTTTCCACTGACTTCTGGCTTCTGATTTCTTACTGTAGCTTTCTCTAATTTCTGTTTTCTATGTCCTCTGTCTTCTCTGACTATGTCCAAACTTTCTCTCCTTATACTGCCTCCAGTACTACAGATTAAGAACCATCCTGATTCAATTTGACCAGTCCTTAACTAAGAATATCTTCAAAAGGTCCTGTTTACAAATGGGTTCACTCCCACAGGAATGCATATTAAGATCAAAACCATGTCTTTTGTGGGCAACATGATCAGTCCCCAACCTTGGTAGACTAAACATCAAAGCATCCAAGATAACCTAAAAATTCAAAAACAATCGTGGCCATCACTTATAGAAAATAAAAACCATAATAATTGAAGGATGCTTTGCTGTACTGATCAGTGCTTGGAAAAGGAATTATCTATCTACAGGATTCTCAAGTTGGCCATGTCATTGAGACCCAATCTATGTGATATAATATAAGTAGTATGAATCATAACAGACAATCCCCTTAATGTCACAGGTAATCTCTTTGAAAGTCTATGAGATGTGAGGTATTTGTTCCCCAACAACTGTTTGTTTTCTTAAGTAGTACATGCCTCTCAAGGTTTAATGGCTAATGAAAGTGACACACACGTACACACACATATATTAAAAAATCTGTTCTTTAACCTTACACCTATAGCACGAGCAGCAAAAGAAAAAAAAACAGCTAAATGGGACCTCCTCAAAGTTCAATACTTTTGCTCCTGCACCTCAAAGGACTTCGTCAGAAGGGTGAAAAAGCAGCCAACTCAATGGGAGAAAATATTTGGCAATCACATATCCAATAAGGGTTTAATATCTGTGATATAAAAAGAGATCACACAGCTCAACAATATAAAGACAAAACCACCCAATTAAAAAATGGACAAAAGACTTGAAAAGACAATTGTCCAAAGAAGAAATACAAATGGCGAAGAAACACATGAAAAAATGTTCAACCTCATTAGCGATTAGGGAAATGCAAATCAAAACTACAATGAGATATCATTTCACACCTATTAGACTGGCCACTATTAGAAAGTCAGAAAACTGTAAATGTTGGAGAGGATGTGGAGAAATAGGAATGCTTATTCACTGTTGGTGGGAATGTAGAATGGTACAGCCACTGTGGAGAGCTGTTTGGCAGTTCCTAAGGAAATTGAGTATAGACTTGCCATGTGACCCGACAATATCATTGCTAGATATATACCCAGAAGAACTGAAAGCAGAGACACGAACAGACATCTACACACTGATGTTCATAACGGCATTATTAACAATTACCAAAAGTTGGAAACAACCCAGGTGTCCATCAACTGATGAATGGATAAACAAATTGTGGTGTATACACACGATGGAATATTATGCATCGGCAAGAAGAAATGAAGTTGTGCAGCATATGACAACATGGCTGAACCTGGAGGACATTATGTTGAGTGAACCATGCCAGACACAAAAGGACAAATACTGTATGATTGCTCCATTATGAACTAAACATACTGTGTAAACCCATGGAGTTAATATTTAGAATATAGGTAACCAGAAAATAGAAGGAGGGTAGAGAATGGAAAGCTGAGGGTTAATCTGTGCAGAATTGGTAGAAAATTGATTGTAAATCTTTGGAAATGATAGAAATGGTGAAAGCATACCATGGTGTTTGTAACTAGCAGAGCTATTGTATGGGCATGACAGTGTTTGGAAAGGAGTGTCTAAGGTCATGTATATTGCCAGAAAGAAAGCTGAAAACTGCAATACGGGACTGTGTAAGATAGTAAAACCACATGTAAAACAAGAATATGGGTGATATTGTGTATATAAGTCTGTTTTTACAAAATATAAATACAAATATACTAGAGAGAAGGAAAAAGAATAGCAGGTATGTACGCCAGGTGAGGCATAGAGAGATTGAGAGGTGATGAGTTTTGTTTGTTGTTTTTTGTTATTATTATTATTTGAATAATGAAATTGTTCTGGGGTGATGAATGCACAAACATGTGATTATACCAAATACCACTGATTGTACTCTTTGGATGGATATATGCTTTATTAATATGTATCAATAAAATTGAAGACAATGATTAAGAAAAGAAAAATATGAATGTACAAAATAAATTAGAGAGACGGAAGTGAAACAGAAGCTATGTATGGCAGGGGAAGCTTAGAGAGATTGAGCAGTGAATATTAAGGGGTACAATTTTTTGTTTGTCTGTTTTTTTGTTTTTTAGTACTATTAATATTGGAATAATGAAAATACTCTAATAGTTATATATATATATATACACACACACACATGAATGAATGAATAAATAGCTTTGGCTGATTTCTTAATGAAATATGAACTACTTACTGATTTTGAAATTATACTTGGTTGATGTACAGGTTAATTGTTTTACCTTCCATATGAGGATCTCTAGCAGGAACTAAAGTTCATCTGGCACCTGTCCCACAATAAATCCCAGTATTCTCACACTTTCTATAATTATCAGTGCCATTGATCACATACCTCACCTTCTCTCACACACAGTTATACACACACACAGAAAGAAAGAGAGTGTGCAATACAAGTAAGTTTATCTTGGCCCATTGTACTTGTTTTTAGAAAGCAAAGTAAATATAATTTCTACTTACAGTCAGCCCAAGAATAAGACTAAGTTTTCTCTAGATGACTGAGCTTTCCTTACAGCACGCTACTCTCTCTCCTTCACACTGCTCTCAAAGAATAGTGAATAGATTTCATGTTTTGGAAAAATTAAGAAAGAATAAAATAACTTCCTCCCTCAATTCAGGAACAAGACAAATTTAAAATGCTTGCTTTCACCACAGCTATTCAAAATTGCACTGAAAGTTCAGTCAGAGCCATTAGGCAAGAAAAATAAATAAAAGTCATCCACATAGGAAAGGAAGAAGTAAAACTATCTATATTAGCAGATGACATAATTCTATATAAGAAAGCCCCAAAGAATCCACATAAAACTATTAGAACTAAAGAAAAAAAATTAGCAAAGTTGCAGGGCACAAGATCAACATGCAAAAATCAGTTGTGTTTCTATACATCAGCAATGAACCATCCAAAAAAAATCAAGAAAACAATTCTATTTACAATAGCATATAAAAGAATAAAATATCTAAGAACAAATTTAATCAATCAGATGAAAGACTTGTGCACTGAAAACTACAAAACATTGGCAAAAGAAATTAAAGAAGAACTAAATAAATGGAAATATATTCCATGTTCATGGATTGGTAGATTTATTATTGTTAAGAATGTCAAAAATACACAAAGTAATCTACAGATTCAAAGCAAACTTTATAAAAATTCCAGTAGCAATTTCTTCAGAAATGAAAAGCCATCTTCAAATATATATGGAATTGCAAGGGGCTCCAAAGAGCCAAAACTATCTTGAAAAGAAGAACAAAGTTGGAGGATCTACACTTCCTGATTTCAAAACTTACTACAACTCTAAAGTAATCAAAACAGAGTTATACTAGCCTAATGATAGGTATATAGACAAAAAGGATAGAATTTAGACTCCAGAAATATACCCACATATAAATAGCCAATTGATTATTCAACAAGGGTGCCATGTCTATTCAATAGGAAAACAATAGTCTCTTCAACAAATGATGCAGGGAAAATTGGATTTTCACATGCATAGGAACAAATATGGACCCCTACTTCACACCAGATACAAAAATTAATTTAATATCAATAAAAATACCTAAATATGAGAGCTAAAACCATAAAACTCTTTGAAGAAAACATATGGGTAAATGTTCATGGCCTTAGTTTTGGCAATGGAGCTTTTGATATGACATCAAAAGAATAAGCAACAAAAGAGAAATACATAACTTGGATTTCGTTAAAATTAAAACTTTTGTGCAACAAATGACAACATCAAGAAAATGAACTGACAATATAGAGATGGGAAGAAATTAGTTGCATTCATATATCTGATAAAGGTTTAATAGCCAAAATATATAAAGAATTCCTACAACTCAACACAAAAAAAGACAACCCAATTAAACAATGGGAATCGACCTGAATAGGCATTTTTCCAAAGAAGATATACAAATAGCCAAAAGATGCCCAACATCATTAGCCATTAGGGAAATGCAAGCCAAAACTATAATGAGATACCACTTCAGACCATCTAGGATGGCTATTGTTAAACAAACAGAAAATAAGTGTCAGAATGTGGAGAATTTGGAAATTCCCTTCTTTGCTGGTGGGAATGTAAAATGGTTCAGACATTGTGGAAAAGTTTGGTGGTTTCTCAAAAAGTTAAACATAGAATTACTATATGACCTGACAATTCCACTCTTAGATATATACTTAAAATAATTGAAAAATGATACTCAAACTGATACTTGTATGCCAGTATTCATAGAAGCATTACTCACAATAGCAAAGAGTTGGAAACAATCCAAGTTTCCTTCAGTAGTTGAATGGATAAACAATATGTTATGTACATATGATGGAATATTATTCAGCCATTTAAAAAAATTGAATGGAATTTTTAGGCATGCAACAGCAAGGATGAACCTTGAAAACATGCTGAGTGAAATAAGCTAGGCACTTCACTCATATAATATATGATTCCATGTATATGAAATATCTGTAATAAGCCAATCTATAGAGCCAGAAAGTTGATTAGAGGTTTCCAGAGGCTGGAGGAAGGGGAAAATGTGAGTTATTGCTTAATGGGTACAGAGTTCTGTTTGGGGTGATGAGAAAGTTTTAGTAATGGTTGGGGTGATGGTAGTGCAACATTTTAAATGTAATTAATGCCACTAAATTGTACACTTAAAACATGGTTACAATGGCAAATAGTGTTAAACATATGTTACTACAATATCATGAGATTTAAAAAATTTTAAAACAAATAGAATAAACTGTTTCATCCCTGAGGTAGAAGATGAGACTAAATCTTTGATTTTAAGATGTTGAGTGGCTCAAGATTGGTTGTGGAATTCCATGAGGCACATAGAGAGAAGCTTGGAATGGAAGAGGATCTGAACCCAGTTTAGACAAAATAACCCAGGTTGTGGTAAGTTATCTTATGTGATAATTGGGTGAATGCCTGTGATCTGAATAACAAGCATGTGGGGATCCCCAGGAAAAAAAATCCCGTGGACTCATACGGCAAGGACAGAGCAGAGCTACCAGCCATTGAGCAGATAGCTAATGAAGGTTTCCACAAATCATCTAAGAAGGACTACAATAGGTTGAACATGAGAGGCACTTCTCCTTCCAAGTTTTTACATTTTATTGTATTCTTTCCTATGTTGTTCAAGCCCTCTAGGACTTCTGTGTGCCAACAGTGAGTTCTAGATTCATCTAATTCACAAAAATGAAAGCATGTAATATTTATTGTCCTGGAATGTATTAGAGCAAAATCACACTCACGTATGCTTGTGTCCCCATTTGTCATTTAGCTCTTTGTTTTACAAGTTTATTTTAGTCACTTTTCCCTTTGGTCTCACCACCTTTTGAAGCCAGTAAACCGGGAGCGTCTCTTGTTGAAAGGAGGTAGTCAGATAGCGTTTCTTTGAGCCTCCACAACTATCACCACTCTTGAGTGAACTCGGCAAACTCTTTAGTATTCCAGATAGAATAGTTTAAAACCAAAGACTTTAACCAGATCTCACCTCCCTCCAATAAAAAAAAAAACTTGATGATATGGGTATCATGTGATCTTTTCCCCTTCAATTGGGATCAGTCCATTGCCTGGTTAATTTATTTTCTCAAGTGATTCTACTCAGTTTCTTTAGTGACAGACATGTGTTGCACGGTTTTAGCTAATGAACTCTTACTACTGCTTTTGTGTGAATGACTAATGTGTGGTTTATTACACTTATACTGAGGCCTGAGAAAAATAAACACTTTTGTCCCTATCAAATTTACCAAAATGAAACTATAATGATTTTATTCATTTTTCACAATTTTTTTTAGTAACTATGAAATACAAGATACTGTGCCATATAGGATAGCTTATTTTTTCACATGAGAAATATTTTATTTTATTTTATTTTAATTCAGATTATTTTAGAAATATAAAAATGTTATATCTTATGGCTTGATACTAATTTATTAATCTCAATTCTTTTTTTTTAATAAATCGGAAAAAAATCTGCATAGGAAAAATATATGTCTTTAAATAAAAAATACAGAAAAGTTTGGTAGAAATTATTAAAAAATGATAAAACATATTTTATTCTTGTACAATGCATTAAAACAAAAAATAAACTTATCTACTCCCTAGTACGTCCATAAAGCACACACACACACACATATACACATACATACACTCACCCCAGCTATGGATTCTAAAAAAAGCAAGATGGTTAACATAAATTTGTGTTTTCTCATTTCAGAATGTTCATACAAATGACAGTATTAATTTTTGCTACAGACTGCTTGCCTTATCAAAATTCTTCTAAAATGGGCCTGTATTTCCTTTAGAGATACTTAAAAAACTTCAGAAGTGAGAAGCCCATGGGAATTAGTGAGCATTTAGAATCATAATGTTCTCTGAGGCCTTTTTATTTCCTAAGTACTCATGAAGTTTTTATAAAAAGCACTGTTACCTAAGATACCATCATCAAATATAGGAAAAAAAGACACTAATGGTTCAATAGGCAAGTTTTTCTGTCTTCCCTCTTTGCTTGGTTTTTAAAATAAGTTAAAATATCTTGAGGGATTTTAGAAGGGATGTTATAAACAGATTTTCTTGGCTTAAATATTTTATTCATTGACAGTTTGCATCATTCTGTTTTAAATAGAATTATCCCTTTTTAATGCAAGTAGTGAGTATTTAGTGTCATGATAGCCTTTAAACATCCAGTATAGCCATTTCATTTTAATTTGTCCACTTATGGGAAATTAGGATATCCATCACAATCAAGACAAGCCAAATCATAAGATTTAATGCCAGTTCTCCGGAGATGCATTTCTCTTGGTAACTTGAGGTAAAAACATTGTTTGTAAAAAAGCAAGTCTTATACTAAGCAATGCATAATCAAAATCTTCATATTATGACAAAACTGTACCTTTTTTAGTGAATGGCAAATATTTTAAAATATTTTCCATGAGCTTTTTCATATACCTATAAAATATAATACAATTATGATGTTTTAACCAGTTAGTGTCTGAATTAAATCCCTGTAAATCAGGTTTTAACATTTTACTTACTGTCTTAATTTTTGAAGATGATGTTGTTAATTGGTATGCATATACTTATGAAAAAGAATATGAGATAAAGCAAATATATATTTATGTGAACAATAACACATAAAAATGGAAATAAATCCTTTTATATTAAAAGTATCAATAAAACCATATTTCACAATTATTGGCTTATCATATAAAGAGGAACTTTAGAAATAAATGATTCCTGATTGAATAATGCTGGGGTATGCTTAATCAAATGACTTATCTACAATACAATTTCTTCATCATGTATATAAACAGTATGGAAGGAATAAAACCAATATTTGTAGTCACATACAAGAACATGGTATAAGAATATTTGTTTTAAAATATAGCTTGGTGTTATTTTCTTTGTATTTGAATTCATTGACCTATTTAGATTCCTTGGTGGGGGGGATTGTGACATATTCACAAAGGATGGAAAATCAATCTATGCAAATATATATTTAAGTGAAATTATGAATGTATTTTATCATTATAGCTATATAATTGCTATTTCTTATATTGTTTTACCAAGGGAAAAAACAATGCTTTTTTGCATGAATTTACATGTAAATTAATATGCTGCTTGAGCAGCACAAAAAGTTGTTCAAAAAAATAAATATGGAAACCATAGCCAATAATCCAGTATAATGTTTTAATATTCTGTATATTTTTATTAAAATTAATGTCTTTCCCATAAAACATACTACCTAAATAAATGCCTTAACATGTTCAGTTGTGCTAAAATTATAACCATACATAAAATTAGCATCAATTGTATTTATTTTGTGAACTGTACTGGGGCAATCTACGTTGCCCAGAACAGCTGGAATTCAATTTGCAAAATGGCCACCTCTTTGAGTAAATTTGTTCCATGTAGCATTCTCAGGAGTAGGTAAATGCTGGTACAAGGCTTAAGACACAAAAGCAATTATGTTATCCAGCAGAAGCAGAAACGCTTTCCTGGGCGCCTCAGAATTGCGTTTTAAAGGCAACCAAAAGGCTCTCCTTTGAGAAATCAAATTACTTTCTCCCACAGATAACCCAATCACTAATATCTCTGAACCTGGCACTATTATCAAACACATATACTTTTATTAAAATTTATTTGGCAATGCAGAAAATGCTATTTAACCAATATATCCATTTAATTCTGCAGAAGGGCCTCTTTAATTGTAGATAATTAAATTGGTCAGGTTTCAGGATCATACAGAAGAATATTTCTTTAATGACAGGCAAATATTTAAAGCTGTGCAACAATGAAATAGTTTGGTTTGAGAGATTTTAAACAGTAATCTCCATGTCACTTTATGTACTCAAGCAGAGCCTGGCTGGTTGTCTGTCAGATACCATTGATTGGTATCTTAAACTATATCATTTCAAATTATATGATTATTTAATTAGACAGTAAGGGAGATTATAAATGGTATTTACATTTTGGGGTTAAAATATAAACTTTAACTTTAAAATGGTTACTAGTCTTTCTTCATTATAGTGATAAATGGACCCAATGCAGTCACTATTGTTTTCAGGACGTTCTCTTTCCTTATTTCAGGAGGATTGAGACTTATTATGATCCCTTAAAAATATCAAGAAAATTTACTTGAAAAGAATATTCAGTCCCATCTCTTACAAGTTTCGCTTTTGGTAACATGGGAGGCCTGATCCATGTGTTTGTGTCATTTTTTTTTCACTTTCTGATCTGCATTCCCTTTGAAAGAGTGTAGATGAAGATGGGTATCGATCCTTAGAATCAGCCACATTTTTACTCAGCAGGGTTTTGTTGCTTATTTGGACCCATAGGGAAAAGAAAGATGATGTTACAGGGGTTTGAATTTCACATGATAAGCAAAAGAGCAACTGGAGGCCCCTGGGCATGGCAGTGAAATGTTGAAATATTGGTTTTGGCCACTGTATCTAAGCAGATGGGAGTAGTGACAAAATGGAAGGCAGAAATCAACTTTGGCCAGCGATTGTTGGCACCAAGCATGATCCGATAGCCAAGAAAGGGAAATGAGTGATTCACTTATTGCCTTTTATAATATACACCTTATTTTGTGTATGGCTTTATTTTTGCATATACTTTACTTCTTTCCTGTAGATTTGTTGAACAATCTTTCCTTCCAGTTTGATTTAAATGGCACGTGTCTGTAATTAACACAAAAGTATGAGAATGAATTGTGAGCCCACTAATGTTCTATGAAGAAAAGAAATAGATGCATATGAGCATTAGCATATTGAGCCTTCATTATCAGCTTATGCATCTAAATCCTACAGTTAACTCAAGGCAGTGAATAAAAATTGGCCAATAGGTCTAGTGAGAAATGCATGGCCTTAACTCACCCATCATTGAGCTTGCTGCTCATGGAGTGTTTCAAGGGGACTAGGCAATGAGGTATTACAGAATTTGGAGGATTTGGCATAACAACATGGAGCTCATACATTTTCCCTTATAATAAAGGGAAATAAAAAAAGTCAAATGGAGAAAAGGTATGACAGTTTGAATTTTATGAATCCCCAAAAGAGAACGATTATGTTTTTGAATTAATCTATTCCTGTGGGTATGGTACCCTTTGATTGCATTAAATTCAGTTGAGGGGACTTTACTTAGATTAGTTGATAAGATAGCTTTAGGACTTTAGATTGGACTACATCAGTGAGGCATGAGCCAGCTTGGGTCTCTGCCCTCTTGCTGGATCTGATTAGAAAAGTAGGCACAGAGAGAGAGACACACGCAGAGGAAAAGGAAGCTGCCATATTTGATCCTTCAGTGTGCGAGAAAGGATCTCAGTTTGTCCCACAGCTGAGATGCAAGGAGAGAAGCCCCGGAGAGGCTCCAAGAGCTGAGGCCCAAGGAGAGATGAGCCATATGCCTGGTATCTTGCAGCTGAACTCAGAAAGAAAGTGGAGCAGTGGAGATAGATAGAGGAGGCCTGGAAAGAGCCAATACCTGGTTGTTCACAGCTGAGCTCTGGGAGCTGGGCTCCCAGAGATGGTGAGCCTGGAGAGGAAGGCTGAGACCTCGGCAGAGATTGGCGGCCATCTTGATTTGCCACAGGGCTGGACAACAGGATCAACAGTAGCTGACTTTGGTGAGAAAGCACCTTTTATGGCACCTTGATTTGGATATTTCACAGCCTTGGAACTGTAAGTGTTTACCCCAAATAAATCTCTTTATAAAAGTCAACCCATTTCTGGTACTTTGCATCGGCAGCCCTTTGGCAAACTAAAACTAAAGGGGTTTCGATAATTTTGATGGTTCTTCTTTTCAAGTTGAAAACTTCAGATAACTATTTGCAATATTCTCTTCATCTAACGCAGTGGCTCTCAAAGAGTTGTCCCCAGATCAGCAGCATCAGCAGCATCAGCGGCATCCGGGAAAACGCTAGAAATGCTCTGTCATCCTAGACCTACCGAATCAGAATCTCTGAGAGTGGGCCCCAGCAATCGTTGGTTTAACAGGCCCTCCAGGTGATTCTGATGCACGCTCAAGTTTGAGATCCACTGTTAAGGAAACCAATCAATATTTCATAAGAGTTTTGGCTTTTAGGGATCTGAGTAACACTAAACTACTAAACAACTGAGAATTTTATTTTTTAGGTCTCAACATCTTTTACTACGTTAGGCTCCAAATTGCCATCAAATCTACATTCCACCGAGTTGATGAAATTGATGCTGATGGCTTTAAACTTGCTCTGAAAGAGTGAGCCTCCTGAATGTACTAGTGAGCCAGTGTGTTCACTTTGCAGCTTGCCATCACCATAACTACCTTCAAATGACTCTTGGCAATTTATCCACCAAGGCTGTTTTGTACTTTATACACCACTTAAGGCACAAGTTTGAAAAGATCAGCTCCAAATGATTAGAACTTTGATTGATTTGAGAAGGATTGATTGCCCTGATACTATTTGTCGATAGCCAGCTTGAAACAAAAGATCTAGATGATGGAGTCTAGTAGGGGATCCATTAACTTTTATCTTCACCTATATTTATTTTCCTTTCCCTTCATATTTAACATGATGTATTGAGGGATGGGAGTGACGCAATACTATGGCATAGGTAATACAGAAATCATGCAAACAAAATAATCTTAGTATTTCTGGTAGAGAAATATATACATTAATACATTAACTGTTTTCTTCTTGTTTTATCCTCGGTTGGTACATTTTAGTACAATCTTATGTGCAATATGTTTTTATTGTTGAAAGCAAAGGTATGTATTTTATGTGTACTATGTACCCAGCTATCAAATGTAGCCAAATACTGAGGCTTATAATTGGTTTTTAAGTTTTTTAAGCTAAAGAAACTAAACATATCTTTGCACCCCATTTTTAAAATAAATGTCCACAAACTTGTTTTAACCCTGTTAATCTATACACCAAAATCATTTTTGAACATCTTTCTTAAATTAATTTGGCAGCTCATTGTAAGTGATTGGGACAAAATAACAACACATACAGGGTACACCACATGCGGCAAAAATCAAGAGTGAGAAAATCGGAATGTGGTAATTGCATTTGCATGTCACTGCAAAAAGAAAAACAGTGTGGTTGATTTTTCACCCCTAGGTTTTTGTCTTCATGAATGATACTCTACAGAAACCAGTGGTTTCCCACAACAGAGAATAAGGTCCTGCATAGAGATGATTCTTCACAGTTATTTGGGGGCTGATTTTTGACAGGTTGCCAATTTTTTCACCTTGACCTCTCTGAATCTCTTCCTTTTTAAAATAATTACTAAGGTATTTTAGGGCATCAGCCTGGTTTTTGGCACTCATTGTTTAGCTCAATTTGATTTGCTTGTGAGTGATGTGTTACTGCTGTGGGCACTCCAGTTAAATTTTAGCCATGAGAGTAGAGTTCAGACATGTTCTTTTGGGAGTTTCACTTTTGAAGCTTCTTAGAGTAGAAAAAGGAAATTGAACAGAAGAGTCTGTTCACTATTTATTACATGGTGCCTTCTCCTGAGCAGGCTTGATTTCAGAGCTCAGCACTCCTGCCTCTTGCCGTTCATTTATTTTATTCTTTTTTCAAATAAAAAGAAAATAAGAAAACAAAAAAACCCCCATCAAAATATCACATATTTCTTTAGTTATACCCTACATACATTCTTACTATTATAAGAAAACAAAATATAAACAATGAAAAGATATAAATATTTTGCCTTCAATCTCTAATACAAGAGAGAAAATTCTGCTTATTATGGTCTCTATAAAATGGTTTGAAAAGCTTTGTTTATGGTGCAATTTAAAGGAGCTCTATGCTTTAAAAACGAATAGTATAAGTGACTTGCAAGTGAAATTGAATATGTTATCCAGACACAATGAAATAATTTTTTGCTGGATTAACCTATGGGCAGACTAAGCATGAGTTAAAGGGCTTCTACAAAGGAAATGACTTGGCATTTGATGTGTTTTTTAAAAACAATTTATTGAAGTATTTGTACATGAACATATAAACTATAAGTGTTCGGTAAACATCATGAACTTACAAAACAAACATGCATAACATCATATAGGGCTCCCACACATCACCCCACCCCCAAACACCCTGCATTGTTGTGAAACATTTGTTAACAAATCATGAAAGTGCATCGTCAAAGTATTACTACTACCTATAGTCCGTATCTTCCTCCCCTATACATTTTTTTCAGGATTTATTTATTTATTTACTTTTATCCATTTTTATCCCTCCCTGCCCCTGTTTTTGCTGTTTCTGTGTCCATTCACTGGGCAACTCTCCGTGTCCATTTCCTGCCCTCTCTTCTCATCCATATCCTCCTGTCTTCACTGGGATTTGATCCTCGGAATCTCCAATGTGGGAGAGAGGCGTCCTACTGCCTGTGCCACCTTAGCTCCTGGTTTTTCGGTGCATCTCGTCTTGGCTCTTCCTTGTGTCACTCTCCTGTTACATCATCATCTTGCTTCATGGCTCGCGGGGCCTGGCGGCGCACCCGCACGTGGGGCTTGACAGCACACCCGCGCACGGGGCCTGGTGGCCCATGCGTCTTCTATATTTTTCTCTTTTAAATTTTTATCGGGAGGTCCCGGGGATCGAACCCAGGTCCCTCCATATGGGAGATGGATGCCCAACCACCTGAGCCACATCTGTCCCCCTGCTATAACTCTTAAGGTTGACCAAAGATACCCAAAGTTACAGTCTTTCCTCATAGAGGATGGTCATATAATAAAGCAGGCTTAGTTTATCACCAGCATTCTAAAAACCAGACCTAGGGAGAAAAACTAGGTCTGGGGACACATGCATGGTTTCTAATATAGTGAATGTTTAGCCTACACTGATTATCACAAAATCAGGTCAGTGAGAATATTTGCATCATTTGGTGTATTTTGATACATTTCAAAGTTTCAATGAAGTCATCATAGGAAATTATACCTTTACATTTATTTTCTGTTTTTTTGTTGTTGTTTATTCTTTCAATTTCATAGTGACATCTTGTTGGGGGTGGGGTGGGAGGATGAGAACATTTGGCAAATGAAAGCCTTTTCATACTTACAGCCCGAAACATATTAATCCACCTGTGACCAGAACTTGACCAAGGATTTTATTCTAATTTAACTTTCCATATTCCTTGAATTAATTTTCCAGAAGAAAATAGAGCAGATAAAAGGAGTTCTCTAAAATTGGGGAGTAAAACTATATATATATATATATGCATATATTATATATTATAGATAACATTCCTCACATTGAATTTTTTCTTCAATGTGATAAAAAATATTTTATCATTGCAGATTATTATTTTAAATTATTTACACAATATGTGAATCGTTTAAATAACTTTTTGCCATATTTGTGAAGTCTCAGATTGTGGGCTCATTTGCCTACAGGTTTGTTGTTATAAATTTATAAACAAAAAGCTCCTACTAGAGCCTGAGATGGGCCGTTTAATTTACCTCAGACAAATCTCAGTAAATGAATAACAGTGGTAATAGCTAATATACATTGATTGTTTTCTATAGTCTAATCATGGCACTAAGCATTTTGCTATAGTAGCTCATTGGATCCTCAAATCAGTTCTACATGTTGAGGAAGAAACTAGCATCAAGAGGTTATTTAAAGTGCACAGATAAGAAGAGTTGCAACTGGGATTTTCACCAACACCAACTGACTATGGAACCCAGGAATTTCAAGAATGGAACTTCTTTTAAAGGAAATCTAGTTAAACACTGTACACTCAATATCTTTGTATAAAAATTTTTACTTCAAACCTGCTTCAATCCACCCACATGCTGGTGACATTCGGCACCTTGGTCCCCTTTCCTTATAGTTTGTGCTGTTTTGGGTTGTTGAATTCTTGGGGGCTTGTAATCCTGAACAAATTATAACAATGCATTTTGTATAAATAGGAAAAAGAAGTGACACTTGCATGACTTGCAAGTCTAAGCCATAAAGAGATGTTTAGATTCTGCTTCTCTCTCTCTCTCTCTCTCTCTCTCTCAATCTCTACCCAAGCTGTAGCTACCTTGAACCAATATATAAGAAGTAGGGTTACCCTGAAACCACCATGCTGCATAGTTCACCAGGAAAGATCACATAGATATAGAGACAGAGAGCTGAGGAGTCTCAACTGTTCCAGTCCCCCACATTCCAATCTTCCCAATGCAGGCACTAAAGACATAAGTGGAGAAAGCGTCAAGATGACTCCAGCCACAGCTGCAGTTTGACTTCAACTTCTTGGGAAAACTTGAACAAGGACCACCCAGTTGAGCTGCTCTTTAATTCCTGATCATTATTGTTTTAAACCACTAAGTTTTGGTCTGATTTTTTGTACAGCATTATATAACTGGAAAAACCACCTTCACAAATCCTCCTCAGATGCCTCCGTGACTACATGACATTTTACCACTCAGAGAGCATTTTTCCTACAATTGTTAGGGATGGAAGTGGGGATTATGGATAAAGTGGCAAACTAAAATAATATAAAATAAAAGAACACAAGAAGGTGAATTGCAAAGAAGGATGAGAGCTTATGTAAAGACCTAAAGTATATGCTTAAGTCAACTTGAAGGTCTAAAGAAGAGAGAGAGAGCAGGAAAGCAAAAGCACTTGGTGTAGATGTGAGCTCTTTGCATTGTGTCTGAATAAATCTAATTGTTCATTTTCACAATCCAATTATGTAACCATTTCTTTACATCTTGGGGCCATAGAGAAAATAAAAGGGACAATGTCTGAGTTTGCTAGGGCTGGTTTGACAACTTCCACACAATGGGTTGGCATAAACAACAAAAATGTATTAGCTCAGTTTAGAGGCAAGACGTCCAAAATCAAGATGTCAGCAAGGCCGTGTTTTCTCCTGGAGCCTGTGGCATTCTGGTGATGGCAGTCCTCCATCACACGGGGATCTCTCTCTCCTCTTGGGCTTCTTCTGACCTTCTACTACTGACTGAGTCTGGATTTCCTCTCTCTGTAAGGTTTCCATCTACAGAGATCAAGATCCACACTGATTCAATTCAGCCACCTCTTAACTAATATCTTCAAGGGTCCTATTTACAAATGGGTTCACACCCACAGGACTGGGGTTTAGGACTTGAACATGTCTTTTGTGGGGGGCATGATTCAATCCCCAACAGACAATGACAGGACAGGGAAGCATAATCAAGCTTTATTTTTTCGGGCTAAGAAAATCTGTAGTTGATTTGAACAACAGCAACAAAAAAACAAAACAAAGCAAAACAATGTGGAAAACCTAAAATGAATTAACAGAAAAAAAAACTCAGCCTAATTTAAAGGGTTACCTGTCAATATAAAACAGAGGAAAAGCAAATGAAAAAATGGATATATGGAACAAATTTCTTTAAGTAGGTCCCTTTTGCAAAACTGATTCTATTGCTCTATTCATTGCATACAATTCAAATCCAAACAAATTAGATTCTCCTTTATGGTGGCTTTGTCTCCATGACATCAAAACATTACTCAGTTTAGTGAAAAGCAATCAGAAAAACCAAGTGAGGTTGTTCAAATGGCCATTTCCTTGAATGTACCATTTCCTTGAATGTACAAATGTGTATCATGTGTGTATGTGTCCTTGACCATAAGTTTTGAGTGTGCCCTGCCATATCCAGTATATTTTTCTATTTATCTTTGATGCCGTGCAGCACCCACAAAGAATCTCATCAATGATTTGTGGCATTTTGTATACAATTTAAATTAATTTTTCAAGCCTTTGTTAGACAGTTCAAACTTGCTTTCTCCTCTGACCAGGTTTGCCATTAAAGCATCAATTTGAAAAGAGCTTTCTCACTTGTTATCTCTGTTGATGATAGTGGATTGAAAATTCCAATGAGTCGAAACCTTTTATGCTTTTAGGATTATTTTTTTCGCCATCATTGTCTTTTCTTGCTGAATCCAATATGTTCCAAAGTAAGCAGATGAGAAACTAAATGTACTCTCTTCAATCAATTTATCAATAAAAACACAAAGGTGACTTTGGAGCTAAAAGTTGTCCACATAATGTTGCAACTTGCATTTCTCAAACACTAAGACAACTATTATATTTCTTAGATCATTATAAAGCTAGATAACCCTTTTGCAATGTTATATGGTGTTATGCAGATTAACAAAGTTATGCATAAAAAGTATATAGACACATTCTGTTTTAATTATATTACTACTAGAAGGAAAATATTTATATCTAAAGATGATTTTTGTTTGTTTGAATTGAGTTAATAATACTCCATAGTGAAACTTCAAATTTTCCCTCTCATATATTTCCTAATTTATCATACTCCCCTCTCTTTCAACACACTTATTTCCCTTTTCTAGTCCACACTCCACTCATATTATATATATATAATATATATTTGAATAGTTATGTATACTGTAAGAATGTATAAATATATAGTTTCTTACTTCACTCAACAATAATTTCTACGTTGCTGAATGTACATTTATTTCACTTCAACTAACCTCTGCATAATATGCACTCTCACTTTATGTTTTCTTTCCCTAGAATTGAGCACTTCATTTTCATAATCTTTTATCACTAGCATCAAATCAGTAATGAGCATCCACATACATGTCCTTTTATCTATCAATTCTCCTATTTCTCTAGGATATATCCAGGATGGGATCCAGGATGGGAATGAGTTGGGTGTCCATGCATCTCAGTTTATCTGAGATAACCCAGGTTTATGTCAATTATTCTAGGATAATCATGAAAGTGTCACAGTTAAGATGATAAATTATAAAATCATCCTAGACATGGGTATGTGAACATTTAACTAATTAATTCCAAAATGCTATCAAGATTATCGCTAACATTTATATTCCTTCCTACAGAACATGAGGGTTCTAATTTCCACACATTCTATCAAGATGTAGTGTTTGCTGACTTTCAGATTTTAGGAATTCTGATGAGTATAAGTACTATTTTAATTTACATTTTTTTTCCTAATTGCTACTCAGATTTGATTGCACTTTTCTTCCTTTAAAACTTTTAAGGTCCTTATTTGTGATTTAACTAATTACACCCTATGCCCATTTCATGTTGGATGTTCTATCCTTTTTATATCTTAATCACATTTCACTTTTTGATATTATAAATACCTTCTTCCAGCCTGTTGCCTGTTAACTGCACATGGTGTCCTTTGTCAATAAAATCTGTAATCCTTGATTTGTTCAATCAAGTCCATCACCATTTTGACCTATGTTTACTTCTTTTTGGAAAATTATTTAAGAAGTTCTTCCCCCTCCCAAGGTCACAAAATCATTTTCTTAAAATTTAGTCTACTGGTTTTTTATTTCTATATTCTGTATTCAGATCTTTAATACATCTGAAGCACACATTTTAATAATGGTATGACGTGGAGAATCAACTTTATTTTTTCTCTATCTATTGATCCAGGCCAAAACCACCAAATAAACACACTAACTTGTGGTTGTCTCTTAATCATATATTAATTTCATATATGTACATGGAGCTGCTTTTGTGCTTCCCATTCTATTTCACTGTTCTATTTTTTCATTCCAGTACCTACGTTTTGTTTCGTTTTGTACTTTGGTATGACTTAATCTTTTGAAATTGTGCTATCAGATAAAATCAGAATTACTTTGTTGTTTACATTTTCCTGATTACTAGTGATATAAAACAAAGGTTTAATGACACATTTATACTTCTCTTTCTTTAATCTTTTGATTTTACTATTTCTATCCTTATATTTCCAATGAATATGTTATACAGAATTTTTCCTGAGGCATTAAATATACAAACAAGATGTTTTAAAACATGACTCCATTCACTTTATAAACTCATTATTATAGATTTGCTGTTCTCTAAATGTCTATGTCTCTATGGACAAGCTCTCTTTCTTGAGTCTTTTAATTTTTATGGGTCCCTTGTTCATTTCTTTTCCTCTGAATTGCTCATCCTTGAGTAAGGAAAGATATCTAGTATACATTGCCCTCTTTTTGCTTGTAGATCCTATTCCCAGATCCTAAACTGAGCAGAGAGTTGCCAATATGGTATTGTTATACAGTTAATGCAGTTCTGCTGGATTGTGGTGGGCTTGTTTCTTCTTCAAGATAACTGGTTCCCTGACTCTTTGAGCAATGAAATGCGTAAAAAGAAAATTGTTTCAATGCAACATAACCAGAGATCTTTCTATCTTTTCTCTTGCCTCCTGTGTTTTACTTGTGGGAATGATCGCTCTCAGGATACAATGCATCATGAGTACTACTTTTTTCCTTCTACTTCTTTTTGTATTTATATATTAAAAAAGACTTCACCATAATCCCTTCCTCTAACAAAGCTGATAAGAAGGTCTGGGTTTTCGTAGTGCTTTTCTAGACCTCTCCTGGATATTGTCACTCCTCCTAAAATATGACTGTTTAATTCTTAACATAACTTAATAAGGATGTAACCAAGATAGATGGTACCATGTTGATTCACCTCCCAAATAATACTCAATATAAATAAATTCTCAGCATTTATTTAGTGACAAGTCCAAGTGCTGTGGAAGAAAAGAGAGAAGGAAGACCCTGGAAGCATATTTCAGGTTCTCCTCTATTCTTCACAGTAATTCTCCCCGCCCCCAAAATTTTCAGGGTTCACTTAACAACAACAAAACACAACTATTTACTGTTATGAACTTTCCCAAAAGTAGTTTATTATCATTTGTTCCTTGAACTTGCAGATTTAAGAGGGTTTACCCTTTCTCAATCTCTACCCTCAATGGCCTATCAAATTATTCTGCCTGATAGAGTATCAGGAAAATTAACTTTTCTCCATATCCCTACATTTCTAGCAATGTTTTAAGTGCTACTAAAATACTATCATCTAGAAACCCAAACTACTATTCTATCCCCAAGTCCATATCTGCACAATCAGAAATGAAATTTTAAGACTAGCCAAGATGAGTCCAAAATTACAAATTTCCATTAGACATGCCAGTGATTTTCAAAAAGAAAATTTAGAAGAAAATATTGTTTTCCAAATGAAATTTTATGTAAAATCTCAAAATGGAATACAGATGAAATAAGAAATTCTTTGTTAGAATTCGGGATGGGGGGGATCAGGCATTATCTATATTGACCTCATTTCCCTACCTTTACTCCCTTCTTACACAACACTATTTAAATATCCCAATTTAGATAATGTCCCTCAAGTCAAAGTATTTTTTATCATCTTCCTACCCATAATGGGATTTATTTATTTTTATTTTTTGACGGTCAGGAAATAGTTTATTGGTGGGCACAATTCAGACGAATCTACTATTGGGAATGGATTTGATACCATCACTATCAAGGATAAGGTGCTTCTTGGCCATCATGTCATTGAACTCATCGTCCTTAAACTTGGTAAAGTCCCATTTCTTGGCGATATGGATCTTCTGGTGGTCATGGAACTTGAGCTTGGCCCTGCAAAGCACCTCAATCACATGATCCTTGTTTTGAAGTTTGCTGTGGATGGACATTATGACTTGGTTAATGTGGACAATGACCATCATGTATCCTGGGGCTTTCCAAAATCACCTCACATACCTGCTGGTGCCTGTCAGCACCAACACTATGTCTTATTGATTTGGATGATATGGAGGTGGTAGAGCCATATTTGAATGTAAAAGCCATCTTTTCCACTGCTTTTCACCACATACTTGTTGGCATAAATATGGACAACTTCCAAGGGCTTTGGAGGAGAGCTGCTCATATTCACTCTTCACCATGTGGCCACAGAGTAGGAACTCATCTACTTTTGCCTTTTTCCAACCCAGATGAAAGATGAGAAACTTGGCATCACCAGGCAGTGCAGCAAGCCCATGATCTTTGGGCACACCAAAGGAAAAGAGCCCCATAATAGGTTTTAACTGCAATCTTTAGTGCCACATTGTAAAATCTCACATACTAACCTTTCCAAAGGACAATTCTTGTCCCCTTTTCACAATCTTTCAATAATTCCATATTTTCCATCAGACTGAATACAAAATCCTCATTGTTTTAAAGTATAAAAAGTATATTCCCAAATTCTCTTCCATGTTGACTATTTGTTGGCTGAATGTGTACCCTCTTTTCCTATGTTCGTGTTTTTGCTCTTTCTGTATTATCTGACTGGCATGCTATTCTCTCTGGAGGAATAGTTAGCATATGTTATATCTTATGTGTTTTTTAAGGCATACCTTAAAAGCTATGGCCGCTCTCAAATTTTTCCTCTTTTCTTTCCTACCAAAATCGCACATATTCTCTTCTTCTATCACCCTCTAGTGGATGCCTGCTCTTTTTTCTAAGCATTATTTCTACTGCTTCGCAAACCCCGGTTTATCATTGTATGCCATTTCTACCTCACTGACTCTATGCAACTTGACAATAGATTCCCAGACAGAGTCACTAAGGGAAGTATATAACCCTAATTATATTAAAACTACCTCTTGGATAGTTTGGTAGCTTGAGTTACATAATCCAAATTTAGACATGTTCTTGATCATTATCTGAATTCCTTTGGGTGTGTACCCATTGTAAATAGGATCTCTTGAAAATGTTATTTTTGGTTAAGGTATGGCCCAGCCAAATGAGGCTGGTTCTTAACCAGGATTACTGGAGTCCCTTACACACAGAAGAAATTCAGAAATAGTGAGAGAAAGCCATGGAGAAGAGCTGGAAGCTGGAAGTCATTGGAACCCAGAAGAGGAAGGAGAGGACATTGCCATGTGACAGAAAAGCCAAGGAAGCCACGAATTGCTGGCCAGACAGAACGCTACTTACCCCAAGGTGGAACCAAGCCTTCTAGCCTCTGAAACTGTGGGCCAACACATTCCCATTGTTTAAGCCAACCCACTGTGTGCTTCTGTCATAGCAGCCTGAAAACTAAGACATATGCATACAAGTGCATGAAAGAATTTATTTCAATACGTTTAAATTTGAGAATAAGTATTAGGAAGGAAGAGTCTCTCTTTCTGCTCAGGTTTCTGAGATGATAGGATATTTGTTCCACTAGCAGTCATATTATCATCATGAGGATGGGGTGAGCCAAAGATGCGCATGAAAGGAATCAGCACAGAGGAAAACAAATCTTTGGGATGGAAAATATGAGAACAAGTTCTGATGATAGCCTTCAGACCTCAGTCATTCCTGAAGTCAGCAAAACTTTTGAATTTTCAGGCTAGTGAATCATTAAATTTTGCCTTTTGTTTAATCCATTTTGGTTGGGTTTTCTGTCACTAGCAAGTGACAGCATTCTCAATGATTTTTCCCATATACCTCTTTATTTGTGGTTATTTCTTGGGATCCTAATCTAACTCTAATGCACATCATGGTTAATTTGCATGTATTTACTTTTTTATCCCCTCATATTTCCCCCTCCCACTCTAGCCTTCCTCCATCTACACCCAGTCTCTATGATGAGCTCCTGATAGCATATTATTTGTATTATTCCCTGTTAAATATTGCAATGATCTAAAAACATAATAGGCAATTAATTGATGCCTGAATTTTAAAATTGTGCTTAATCCATATATCTCTTAGAATGTGAAGACAGAATCAAATAGAATCCCCATTCTTTAGTGAAGTATTTTCATTAGAATAAAAGGCATATTGATGCCATGAGACCCATTTTTCTAGCAATTTTCCATCCAAAGATGAAAAATGTGCTATTTTTTTGACCATGAGAGTTATACTTATTTTAGAATTTTAAAGATTTTTCAGCAAACTGACATTAAATAGATTCTGCTGAAAAACTATGACCTGGTAGAAAATTCTCCATTTTCCCGTGAAAGTCTTCCTGAGCTATGGTGAATTCACTATGGTGAACTAGCAGTGGTGTGAGATGCCTGCATCTTTCAAGAAAGTAAAATTAGGACCCACTACCTCTTGGTGCTTTTGTCCCATAGAATTGCTGCTTATTTCAGAATAACCACAGATTAAACAAGAAATTGAAGGAATTGGGTAAAAAACCTGCCAACTCTCCCTGCTAATAGAGTCAGGGAAATCATAAACATTTGCCATTTATATGTATAAGAAGAGCATTAATCATACTTTGTCTTTTTCATTCTCTACTATAGAATATATAAAGAAATTAAGAGAGAAGAATTTAATAGATTGACTCTTCAAAGGAAGAGAAATTCTCATTTTTAAAAAAGAGGTTAATGAGGTCCTGGCACTCCATTTGTGGAAAATTAAGCACTTTGGGCCATTGTGAAAATAACTCCTTGTAGTTTGTGACAGTATAATGACTCTCCTTAGCTACAATTAAAAAAGGTATATAGATGTCTTGCTGCATGTGATCTGTATTGTTAATAAATAATGCAAGTACTACATACCATTGAAAGTTTTTAATGAAGAAAATAAGCATGTTATTCTTCATTCCTCTATAAGGATATTTGGAGTGGATTGCATTCCAACATATTAAATAGAAATATGGAATTAAACAAACAAAATGGAAAATAAAAGAAAAAATGGCATTTTACTACCTTTTGCTCCTGCTTTTTGCTGGTTACACACAACTTGCAAGGCATGTGGCTTTCTTTCATAGTCAGAGAGGGGCTTTCAAGAAACTGGCCAACCAGAAAGTGGCTATGAAAAGTAACAGGAGGAAAGTCTTTACTTTGAAAACCAAAGGGAAATAATGTTTTATAAAACTGGGCCAAGAATTCAGCAGCAAAGAAATTCTTTACACTTACAACATAACTGTAGTAATTTTGAGCTTTACAATACCTATAATACTATATTAATACTATACTTGCCATTTCACCGTAAGTTCTTGAACTCTTACATGAACATTCCAACCAAAATTCTATAATGATGAAACTATTAGAAATTCAAGTTATCATTCTTTAAATTCATTAGAATGAAACAATAATATCAATTCTAAATCTAGAGATTGTCAGTTCAATCTTTTGCTTTTTAAGTCAAATGGAACTAATAAAAATAAAGTATCAACATGTTGTCAATGAGAAATACTCTTGGCATAAGATTTCCCAATATTATGAATTGATGAATTAGGTAAGAAATTTGTTATTTCTTGGTTTGAAATGATCATGAAATGTTAACTGAATGAAGAAGAGGAATAGCAATGCTGTTCCTTGGTGATTAGCTCTGGGGAACTGGGTCTACGAGGGTTTCAGTTAGGAGATATGTATAGGACAGTAGTTTTCATCAGCCAACAGTATAACTCAAATATGCTTGGAAGACATCCACATTGGCCCAAAAAACTTTTCATTCTTCACCTTCTGTAAAATAACTGCACTAGGATGTTTATTTCCAAGGCCAAGATTTCAGGATCCAAATCTATAGCAAACTTTGTAACAAAGAGTAATCATTTCATAAATTGATTTTAGTTTATAGTACATCACAAGACAAGCCACACTGCATTATATTTCTATAAAGGGACTCTGGGCCTTAGAAGTGAGTCTTCTTGGAATGACATGAGGGCTTTGGTTTATATACTGCAGATACTAAAATGCTAGAACTTTCTCAGCCAAACTCAGAAATTTTAGTCATTTGTTTCGAGATGTTCCCAATTTTAGTAATGAAACTAATATGTTCTACTAGTGAAAAATCACACAATCCAGCATTCAGAAAGGATGTTAGAATATACAATATAAATGTATAATATAAAAAATTACATTTTATAATTCTGGATAATGTGTGCTATTTTATTCATAATCACATGCATTCCTACATAAACACAGAACTACACATAGTTGTATATATATATATATTATATACATTAGGCATATATACTATGTATAATAAAATATATGTATTATATGGAACATATTTTTGAAAAAAAACTTGCAAATCTTTGAGGTAAGGATGGTGAGCCAGTAAGTAAGCTTATAATTCATTTTCTTTTCATTGTTCTTTGATTTCCCTCAAACATTTTACATTTTTCATTATGTAAAATATATTTGTAGGAGATTCTCTAAATTGTAGAAATTCTAAATGAGGGGTTCTTAACAAGGGATCCTTGAGCTTGAATTGAAATTCAAAAAAACATTATTCTTGTGGGGATGTGTTGGTGTGTGTATGATATATTTATTAAATAATTCACAGTATACTGTGGACTTGGTAAGGGATCTGTGGTTTTCACCTGACAGACAAAGGGGTCTGTGGAACAAAAAAGGTTGAGAACCCCTCTTCTAAATGGTGCTTTGAAAGATTGACATGTGAAAATATTTACTTGAAAATTTTTTAACATTCCTGATGATGAAGCAAGCCCAGGTAGTCTCACTTCTTATAATGAAAAAAGTTGGGTGAATGTGGAAATATTTTGTTATTGACCAAATCATACTTTTATATTTTCCTCCAGGGCAAAACTTTCTCAATTCTTTTGCTTTTTTGGAGGAGAGAGATAGAAAAATTAAAAATATATTCTGATGTGTGTTTATCACCTAGTAACAAGTAGTAATGAAAAGATGGTTGTAACCTTCAGAACAACAAAATTAACTTTGTTAATCATTCCAAAATATGTAAAATATATCTATAAAAATCCATAACATATTATATTCCTTGAATTTAAAAATAATGTATAATAGAGATGGAAAGATTTTTAAAAATCTGAAACAATTATTTTAAACCAAGAAAATTTCAGTAAAGAAAAAAGAGAATCCATAAAATCCAAAAGTATTTTGAGTTTTTAATTTTCTTCCAGAAAAGCCCTCTACATATCGCAGACGTTCACAGACTGTGTAAGAAAAACTTTAAGGATTAATGTAGGAAAATCATCCCCTTATCAGTCATTCAATTCCAGTTTTGGCTACTACTGAAGGAAAATTCTTTGTTGTAGTAAACCAAAATCAATCCACTAACAATTTTTGCTCCACATTTTTAATTCCACACTTTATAGACATACTGTTTTGTTTCAAGTCCCCTTATAGGTAGCTTACTTCAAAATGTGCACCAGATTGTATATTTCCTTCCGAAAATGTGGCACACAATTTCAACTGTGGGAATGACTGGGCTGATTAAATAAAAATTATCACCCTTTCTGTTCTTGATTTTTAATTTATATTAATGTAGTATAAATATATTATTTAAACTTTTGCGAGCATTTCATATATTTGATTAATCTTTAGATAAACAAAATTTCGATGAAAAAAAGAGAAAATAACCCTTACTATTACTGCTGATATTTTTAAAGGTCTTGAAAAATGAATTAAAATAAAATAAAATTTGAAATTAGGTTTTAGGTTTATTGGTAGCATCCAAGGAAGCTGCTAATTAATTTGCTAATGATAGCAGTATTTAACTACAAACTTATAGTAAATATACCACATTCTTCTTCTTATGAATGAATAGCTCCTCCTAAATGTGAAGTAATCTATTTAGATGAATCCACTTAGAAATTTCAAAATGAAATATTTTTTAGTTGCTCATGCTTACCAAAATAAAATTTGTTACTATACAAACTGTGTTATTTCTCTTTTCATTATTTTGAATTCTGTTCAATGTTGTCTGCAGTGATTGTGTGGTAACTTATGTTTTTTCCTTCTTTTTTAAATATCATGACATTCTCAATCCATAAGACTTTATCATTGTATAAAATTGCTGAGTACAAATAGACCTAAGAAGGAAAAAAAGACAATCTGGATTTAGGATAGTCAGAAATGAAGGGATATTGGAGGTAATGCAGAAGATCTTCAAGTAGAAACAGGGAGTCATGGAACATTGTGGCTGAAAGAGAAACTCTAGATCATTTTCAGATTCAGTCAGAGATCTTTTGGTCAAGGATATTGATGTAGTAATGAATGTGATTTAAGAAAGCTCCTATAAAAATCACTTGGAGATTTGAAATTTTGAAAAACTCAAATAATAAGTACTGTCAAGGTCGTTACAATCGAATATGTATATGCATCAGATTGTTTTTAAGGTGTATCATTTTAAATTTTGTTGTTGTTTAAGTTTTCTTAAATTTACCTGTAAAAGTATATCTTCATTTCTTTGAAATCTCAAACTTAAAGCTAATTTTCAACCTATTAAAAACCAGTACCTAGAGCAGCACTGTCCAATAAAATTTTCCACTCATCACACACTAGAATAGCTAGTATTTACAAGATTGAAACCACCAAATATTGGTAAGGATTTAGAGAAACTTGAACTCCCTTATATTGTCATTGGGAGTATAAAATGGTAATCCAATTTAGAAATCAGTCTGGTAGCTTGTCATAAGTTTAAACATACACCTACAATATGATCAAGCAATTCTACTCCTAGATATTTACCCAAGAGAAATAAAGACATATGTACACAAAAGGACATGTACAAGAATCTTCAGAGCTACTTTATTTTCAAGAGCTGTGTTCTCCTTTTTAAACACAAGCCTGATTACTTCCTCAAAACCCCATAGCTTGTCAGTTTAATAAGAGGAGTAATCAAAGTTTACATTTTTATTGTTTTTTATTGCCTATGAGAATATAATTATCTCTTTTTCTCCTAATAGTGTGTCTAATGGAATCAAGGTTCCTTCGCACTAATTATATAAAGAATGAAAGGACTTGTGTATGACTAACTGACATTGATTTCTGTCTTGTTGCATGATAACTATCTCCCTGGAAAGTTGTAACTGTATTGATGCCTGCGGTCATTATCAGTAACACAGAAAATTTGCAAAGGAGAAACCTAGGAGGGAAAAAGGAAAAAACATGAGACCTAAGCAAGCTATAAAATCTTAGGATTCATGTGAGTGAGTGTAATCTCACTCTCTTATTTATCGATAAAGATACTTCTTTAGAAGTAAGTTATATTTTATAGGCCTCTTTGGCAATAGAATTTAGTGTTGAAAATAGAATTCTATTATTTTTATTTTAATTTTCACTTTGAGTTGTTTGAATGTGAAGTGTGGTGAATAGTCACTCAGCCCATGTTCTATCTCACTCTAAATTGGGCAAACTATTCCTCATCTCCCGGAGAGAAGTCATGATTGTATACTTCTTCTATTATTCCAAAATTATGGGAAAGTATCTGCTACTGCCTGGTTAGATTTGATGACCCTTCTGGGGACTATTGCAATAGGGAGATGCTTAAAGCCTAAGCCACAAATAACACGTGGAAGGGGTAAGTGGGTAAAGCTTTTATATGCAGAGATTATAAGTGTAGAAAGAAGAAGGAGGTTTGGGCCCGAGAGAGAGGAAAGAAGTTACAGTGCAGGAAATTCACAGGAAGTTTAGGACTTAATTGTTTTAGTCAAGCCAGCCTAAAGTTATATCAAGCACAATATTTTGCTCAGCTTTGTAATCTCTCTTCATAGATACAGTCAACTATCTCAGAGGAAGACAGGCTTGGAAATGTAGCTATCCAGGAATGATCTGTGGAATATTCTTTTGTCTGATAGCTTGGAAAACTTTGAATTGCACAGTAAATGGACAAGGTTTTTGAGAATTTTATTTGAGCAGAATTGCTGCCAGCCTGGACTGAAAGAAACAGGGAAAATGAGTTCAAGGGCAGAACCGTGGAAGCAGAGGTTTGGACTGAAGACACCCCTTCAAACCAAAAGAGAGGGGTTTCTGCCACAGCGTTTGGATAGGACAGGTCTTCTGTCCTACTTTCGGAAAGGCATATCTGCCCTAGCATTTGCAGGGGCAACACTTGCTAAAAGTTCCTTAGCAAGTGTGATGGTTGTGGTCTGTCTACAAAGGAAAGCTTCCTGACATCTAGAAAACAGGCATACCATGGTTAATTCATATCTATATTTATATCCAACACTTTCCTAACCTTGAGACTTGAGAAGTTGGATAAGATACATTTGTCAAGGTATGAAAGGACAATCAAGAGTAGGTTTTTGTCCATCTCCTACCTTTACAATCTTTCTTGGGTTGTGTTTTTGGCAGATAGGATGTGTTGAGGTGACCTATTTAAAAATGAAGTAAATTTCCCCACCATTTAGATAAAAGGTCTTGGGGGTTATTACTCTTATGGTGGATCATCTTGTAAAGACTAGGTACCAGATTTTGGTTGAGGGACTGTGAAGAGACCAAGTGGCTATCTGGGTGTCTCCAGAGTCCACCTGAGTGGATGAAACATGCAGCTTGTTTTTTGTTAGCCTTCTCTTAATCTCATGCTAAATATGTTGTGTCTTTAGTTCCTTAAATAAGTTTTCTGGTGGGATTTTAGCGTCCATGAGAGCTGGTAAGGATTTATTAGTGTATGACTTGCTGTGCAGTTAATTTTGCAGGTTTTCCAGCCTGTGTATTACCCTTAGCTTCAGTTGTCTGATTTGATGTATGAGCCTTGATCTTAAAATAGTGCTACTAGGAGAGCTGCTACGTGTGGACCAACTTTATTTTTAATGGGAGTATCTGCAGCTGTCATAAATGCTCTCTTTTTCTATAACATTCCAAAGTCATGGAAAATACAAAAGGTGTGCCTGTTCTCAGTATAAATATTAACTCATTTGTCTTGGGATAAGGGACAGAGCAATTGTGTAAGAGCAATGAGTTTGGCTACCTGAGCAGATTTGACTCCTGGTAAAGGGGCAGCTTTCAATGGTCGAGTAAAGTCTGTGATGGCATAGTCATTCTGAAATGTACCGTCAGGTCCTTGGAAATAGACTCCATCTGCGAAGTGTGTAAGATCTAGGTCAAGTAGGGGTGTTTCAGAGAAGTCTGGACAGGAAAGGGACAGAGAGAGAGTAGCGGTTATGCAGTTCTGAGGTTGTCACATCCATAGAAAGAGGTAAGAGAGTGGCAGGATTTAAGGTTTGGCACCTATGAATAGCAATATGGGAATGAAATAGCAAAATTTCATAGGAGGTAAGTGTGGAAGTAGAGAAATATTGGTATTCCCACTGAGGATCAGAGTTTGGATGGCACAAGGCACATAAAGGTCTAGGTACCCTAAAACCATGCCATCAGTCATTTGAATGTGTCATGAAGCTATGGTGACTACATGTTGACAAGGATCCCTGGGTCTAAAGGCTGATTACAGTTCCTGATGGGGTGTTGGATTCCATCATGTTTGGGGACAAGCATAACAAAGGCATGTCCTTTCTTTTCATGCATGAAAAGACAAAAAGTTAGGGAGTAGTTAGGTAGTCCTGAGGGGGAGTCATAAACAAGAGCAGTCTTGAGGGTCTGGAAAACCATGAAGGTAGAGGATTCCCACTGAACGGGCTGTGGGATGTCTTCTCTTGTCTTGTACATGGTAGAGGCAACAGAGAAAAGAAATTCAGGATACATGTCTGACTGTATCCAGTTAATCAAAAGAAACAAACAAAACTAAATTGTCTTTTTGTTTCATGTAGGGGAAATTCAAGATTAGAAGGGATGTGTTTGGAGATAGTGTTTTCCCTTCAGGGAAAATGTCAAGCCTGAGGTAATGTGCCTGAGGAGTGCAAAGTTGGATCTTATCCCTGTACCTTGTGACCCTTTTAGGCTAAGGCCTAGAATAAATATTGAATGCTCCTGAGGGAATTATCAAAGTTAGAAGAAAAATACAACAGAAGATCATTCACATTTTGAATTAGAGTGGAGTTCCTAGGTAAAATGAGGTCCTTAAGATGTGCATTGAATGTATTAAAAAAAATAGGTAGAGGCTCTCTAGTGAAGTCATAACTGTCCAATTGCTCTCTGATGAATTTTTCAGGTAAAAACAAACAGATATTGGGAGTATAAATGGACGAGGATATTGAAAAATGAAGAGCAAAGGTCTATCACCCACAAATGTGTGGTGTCCAGAGGGAGGTTTGCTAAGATGGTGATAGAGTACAGGATCAAAGGGAATCAGAGTTTAACAGTCTGGTACCTACCTTTAAATCTTGGACTAGCCTATATCCTTTCCCATTTGTTTTCTTTTGTTTTTCTTTGATTGTTTATTTTTTAGAGGGAGTATAGGAGTATTAGATGATCTAGAGTTTGGTATGAGTAGTCCTCTAAAATTGCTAGTTGATAGGCTGCAGTTCAGTTATGGCCTCTGGTTTTAAGAAGTATTGAGTAGTATTGGGAGTGACATTGAAAGGACAATTTTAACCTGTATGGATTCTGCATCCCAGATGAAGCCAATATCAGTGGATCCAGTGGCCCAAAGTATATCTGAGACACCTGAAAGAACTTCAGTTACTTTGGATTCATCGGGGTCCTTAGGAGAATAAATGGGTGTGAGAAAAGTGAGATGATCTACAATAACTAAAAGAGGGAAAGGGTATATTGGGGAGAAATGATGTCTTCTAGGGAAAACTTTTAGGTGAATGTTCCAGGATTTGAAAATTGCAGTCTGAGGTGGTTGGTCTGGGGATCCTTGAGCTTCTCGAGAGCCACAATGGGAAAGAAAGTTCTTGAGTGTTATTTAGGGAGTTAGGTGGCCAGACTGGGAGAGGAAAGTCCTGACAGGAGTGTGTAGAGTGGTGGAGGAGGTAGAAGGGTTGAAGAGGGATAGTCCGAAGAATTCAAGGTCACTTAAGGGAAGGTTGATGATGGTTAAAAAAAAAAAAGGTAGGGAAAATGGTGGTAGATGGGAAGAGAGGGATTTTAGAAGGCATTGGGGAAGGAAGATGGATTTTGAATTTAGCAATGGCCTCTGAAAATATTTGTGGGAAATATGCTTTCTGTTTTTTTGTACCAAACAAAATAAGTGGATCATTGTTTGGATGGGATTTGGGGGCCATGGAACTCAAGAGACCCTCTCAAATGAACCCATCTGGGGAGATCCAAATTGCCCAAAGAGGCCATTGAAGTTCTAAGTTACCTTTACTGAAATTTTGCCATTTGTGAAAGAATTCGATGGAATTAGAATTGTAATGACAGAGCATGTACTTCATGGGAGAGGGGTCTGGAGGACCACAGTTATATCGAGAGTTTCCCATGAGAAGAAAACAAATGACAAAAGAGAACATTAACTTGTCAGTATAGGAGGTCTTAGGATTTTATCCAAAGGTGTGCTATCTGGGAAAGTGTGAGGGACTTAACCTCACTCAGAGAAACAAAAGTAAAAGACAAAAATAAAGGGGAAAAAATGTCAAGTCCTTACCGTGCTACAACAGAAAAATGTCTGGAGCATGAAATTAGGAGTTGTAACTTACCACCATGGATCCTTATTTCCCAGCCAGGAGAGGACACAAAGGGTTCAAGAAGCTGGCATTAATACTTGAGTAAAGATAGTGGGAGCCCAAGGGAAGTCACCACTCCATCTGAGTCATGGTACTAAATTGTCAAATAAAAAATGTGACTCTAGACATTAGTAGGAAAGGCTTTATTTAAGGGGAATGTTGCACTAGGGACACGCCAGAAACGTCTCAAGGAAAGGTGAGTGAGCATAGCTTTTAAATGCAGAGATATGGACATGTAGCTGTGGAAAGAGAAAGGCAGGCAATAAAACTTCTAGGGAGAGTCTTGAAACGTATTGAACTGTGTCAAATACTGCAACAACAGGAAAGTCAAGGCAGGAAATGTTCATTTGTTTTTAGTTGCATGGGGTGGGGTTTGGTTTTGAGATGGAGTAAATAAGTTACAGAGTGGGATGTTTGCCTAAAGTTTAGTGCCTAGTTATCCTAATTAAATCAGCCTAAAGTTATGTCAAGCACCAAGTTTGATCAGCCTTGTCATTACCCAGTTACAATTACTACTGGGAAACCAGAATCATATTGGCATAGAAGAAGAACTGCCCCTGTAAGATTCATGATAAAGAGGAACAGAGCTGCAGCAGGACAAGCAAAATATAAGGAGGGAAAAGAAAAGATCCATTCATCATCACCCTTGTCTCAAACTCAATATTCAAAAAGCATCACTTTTCCCATGGGAATGATTGAGTGAAGGGCTAGAGAGAATTGTGGTGTGTTATTCCACAAGGAATCAAACATCAATAGTGGGTACTACAGTTTTCTTGACGTTCAAACCTGCGTACGTTTATAAGAACAGGGATGCATGTGCATAAATGTGCCTAAAGCTGAGGTTGTCTATCTCCGTTACCATCATTAGGTGTTTAGGGATCGTTCTTCTGTGAATTGAGATGACAGTCTGTAACACTAGGGTCATAACTCTGTCATGAGACTAGAGAAAGAATGAAAGAACAAATAATCAGAAGCCTCTTGAAGTACAACATGCACCTGAATAAGACTTGCCATTACGGGAGTAGCAAGAAACTACTACCCCTACAATTCCAGCACAGAAGGATTAAATAAAGGGATTTAAATAGAGAAGGCTGGGCAGGGTTAGGAAACCACTAAAGGACAGTAAATAGGGTTTGTGTACCACCTGTGGGCCTGAAGGCACAAGGTGTGCTTGTAACTGACTAAATGATTGCTTGTGTAAACACAAGAAGGTAGGTAAAGTCACCAAGGCCTTGTAAAGAAGGAGCAGGGGGAATGACTACCCTGATCTCTCTCCTTTCCTGCCTCTGCTATTCTGCCAGTGCTACCTCAACAGGAGGAAAAGAAGCAAAGGGAACCCAGATGATACAATCCAAAGAACTCATTTTCACCGGGAATAGATCATGGCAGAGAAGGGAGAAGGGTGGATCCGAAGGTATAAATGGAGAAATGTCAGCATGCTAAGAATGGGATCTTGTTTCCCCAGGTTGCTCACTTGCAGGATCAACTAGGATCTTCCCAACCCCACCCCCTAAAAGGCATTCTCTGAGCTTTAGCTTTGAGACCTGTGGAAGGCAGATGGCACCCCTTCGTGTCTATTTCCAGAGTCTTTCACACAATATATAACTAGAAATGTGCCATGATTTAGTTCTTAGAGGTTTTTCATTTTTAAGCATTGTGGGTATTCAAAGATTTTTGAAACCAGACAGAGGGTGTGGCAGAGGATCCAATGGGATAAAATGGGGGCTTATGAGTCATTAAACTAATGAGAAGTCCTGTGCCCATCTAATATTTGCTGATTTAATCCTAAGTGTACATATCGATGATATAAGGTATTATTTTGTTTTAGATTACTTTTGATTAAAGTAATAGGTGTCCAGTTAAAGTTGAGTACAAGTGTTTGTATATAAAGGTGTGTGGGTGCTACATTACAATTTGGTCTGCCATTTTTGTTCACATTTCTAAATTAGATGGAATGGGATTTCAGGACTTCTCCAAAAATGTTCCCCCAAATCCCTGAAATAACGTTAGGACTAATTAGGTGTATACAAGAAGGAAGTTAATAATGAAGAAGAATAGGGAATTGATACAGTTTTATTAAGTTGAAAGCACAACAAAAAAATCTGAATTAGTATATGAGCTTTGAGTATGTAAATTTATTTAAGAATAAATTAACAATACCATTTTTGTGTCACAATCTTTTACAGAAATCTTTCGAAGTTTGCAGATACTTTTGGATATATATAACATGCTTCAATTCCAATCCACAGGTCTAATATGACATTGTGGTACATATTATTGCCTTAACTGTCTGTTCTTTTTATTTTGGTGGGGATGAAATTTTAAAACCATAAGTTGAATACATTTCTCATGAGAGCCTTTTTCCTTCAGAGACTTCAAGTGGTCACTTATTTTTATGAATGCCAGAATGGTAGCAAATAAGAATAATGTTGCTATGTAGCTCATTTCTTCTCAACCATATCCCCATAACAACAAATAAAAGTCACTTGCATTTTTCAATAAAATATTAGAAGGATAAATGCACTGTAATTGTCTAGGATTTCCTGATCCTACAAAAGTGGGAAACCTAATAACCAAACTTTGGGAGGAGGTTGACTTTCCCAATGTGTGGGGAGCTGGGGAGGTGGCCAGTTCAAAGTAATGTGGTAGGCAGGTGGAGGCTAGGATTTAGCATTCTTGGGCCACTTTTGGTACAATTTTGGTGTGGTTAAGTCCATAACCTAGCACTGACCTCCAAGAAGGGTCTCTAAATTTAGCTGACATGAGAGTAAACAGGCCTTTCATGAGCCCATAAAGAGGCCATGAGAAAAATTCAGAAGTCCAGCACGAGGCTAAGTTATATGGATATAAGACTTCTGACCCACGGCCAACTTAAGAATATACAGTCTTAACTTATATCAGCCTCCTACATCAGTAAACAGTAATCATGAAGACATAAGACAGAATCCAGAAAAGCCAAGAGATGCTACAAGGCTGTGAGGTAGCACTTGTCTATGACCTGAGTCACATAAAGACCAAACTTCTTCCAAATATTTGGAGAGAAGCAGGGGATGAAGTAGAAATTATCAGAAAATATGGGTTTTATTCAAAGGAGAAATGAATGTTCCTGTCAACATACTGTATCTTTTTTATTCTGTCAGCTCTTAAAATTTTCTATTTGTCTTTGAATTCTAGCAGCTCTATTCTGATAAGCCTACATGTGACCTTTTCAGTTAGCCTTCTTAGGTTTAATAGAACTTCTTGAATGTATGGATTTGATGTCTTCTTTAGTTTTGGAAAACTTTTTAGCAAGTATCTCTTCCTTTACTGCTTCTGGTATATTATCTCTCTCATCTCCTCTGGGAATTCAACTAATCATAAAATTGAAAATTTCATTGCTTCCCATGTATCTTTTATGTTTTTTAAATTTGCCAAACCCTTTTCTTTCTGTGTGTCTATAGATATTTTCTTCTAACCTAACTTCCAAGTCACTACAATGTTCTGATATGACTCTAAACCCATTATTGAGTTCCTAATTTCAATTTTTGTTTCTTGAAGATTTATGTTATCCTTCTGGTTTTCTTATATTAGCAGATATTCTCGAACTTGTTTTTTTAACTTCATGAATGTATAAACTATAGTTATTTTACACTTTAAATCAGATATCCCTTGTATCTGGATACCCTGTGAATCACTTTATATTCTCTTTTTCTTTTGACCACATCTTGTCTTCTCATATATCTATATTATTTTTTGAGTGCTGAATTTGTATGTTGAAATGCCTGAATCTAGGTCTTGCTATTCTTATCTTCATCCAGACATTTGCTCTTCCTTCTGGCATGCACCTAGTCTAGGGAGACTAACAATCCTAAATTACTTTAATCCACTCAGGTTGATTTAATAAAAACCTGAGTTTCAGTCCCTGTATGAGATGGTCTCTATTTTACCTTATTTATATAGCTTAAGGTACCAACCCAAAGGAATGTTTAGTAAAATCTCTTTATCTTGGTGGGTTCTACATTTTTAATTTCTGTCTTCCAAGTCCCATAAATCAGACATAATTCCTTGCTGAGCATTTTAACTCCTTAGCCCCTGATTTAGAAATCAAGAAATGCATTGAGAAGAAAGTGACAGCACAAACTATGACCACTTTCCTTAGTTTCCTTTCTCATCCCAACATAGCCCTAAAAATCCTTATGTCTTTTTATCTGTCTGATGTCTTCAAAACTTTAAAAATAAGTTTTGTCTAGCTTTTCTTGTGGGTCTCAGCTTGATGGTTAGTCTGACACAACCTATTCCATTATTACCTTAAGATCAATTTTTGGCCAAATAAACCACATATGCTTATTCCACACATGTAAGTGTAGTGTAAAGAAATCATGCAGTCCTGACATAACTATAGGCTATGGTATTTGCATCAAAACAAGAAAAATGATCAAATCTGTGGCTTAAAGGGATCATCCAGTTGACTCTGCGGAAAACAGATTGCACTGGAGATAAACTGGAGTCAGGAAACCAGTGAGTAAGTTGTACAAAAGATAATAAGTGTGAATTAGAGCAACTGGAACAGAGCAAAGAGTGACTTGTTTTTAGATGTCTTAAAAATAGAATCAGCTGGTGATTGGCTAAGATGTGAGATTTTATGCCATTTCTTACCTTATGGACATGACCAGATCATGAGGTTATAAACAATGAGCATGCGGTAATGCAGTTGTCCAAGCCAAGAAACTCGGTAGGAAAAAATTTTTTTCCTGGAAGACAAAGTGTTGGATTTTGAGCTTGTTGAGTCCAAAATTAACAGATTCTTCTGAAAAGTGGAGAATTTTGGAGGTAAGGAGATAACTTACCCAGTTATTGCAATATCCCAGACTCCAATTTTCCAATGACCTTTTTAAATTTAAACTCAAGGTAATGTGATAAACACTTATTAAGCACCTGTGTGCAAAATGTGCTAAGTTCTATGGGATATACTTCATGTCAACATTATTTTTCAATAAGTGAGTGGTTTTGGAAATTTATATAAATAATGAATCACAATAAATTCAATTATTCTTTTCAAATTTAGTGATATTCCCACAATACCATGAAATGCATAGATGGAAGTTGGTGGGGTAGACATAACAGACATTGTAAATGTAAAATTAAGAGGCTTGACTACTGATGGGATATGGGGAAAGTGCTGGGGCCTGCTTAGAAAAGAAATGCATTAAAAATAATAATTTTCGAGGTAATGATAATACATGAATTGTGATGTCAACTAAAAAGGATTGCAGAGAAGAAAGGGATAGCATAGTCAATTATAAACCACCAACTTTTGAAGGTCCAGATAAATCTCCATATGGAAGTTAATCACAGAAAAAAAAAATATATATATATATATACAGAGTACAGGAAACTACAATTATTTGATAGAATGCATGGTTTGGCAGACTGTGTAGCATTTATCTACCTTGCTTTGTTTGATACTGTTTAGTAGCTTATAGTGCATATTTTGGCAAACATAAGGCTCTGTTCCATATTCAGGAAAATAAAACCACTGGATCTGTTTTAATTAAAAGCTGAGAAGTCAATTCTTAACATTTTTTTGTGTGTGAAAGCATTGGTTTTCTGAACCTGAATGCAGAGCCTGTAATATTTCTCGAGTCAATTAAATTGTTTTTCAGTAAGGTGTTTCTTCTTTTTAATGCTGCTGAAACATTATGCTTATAAATGCTTGATCAACCCTGCAACCAAAAAATTAATTGATTCTTAAAACATGCCAAAAGTCTTAGCCTCCATAATTTGAAATAAAAAGACTAAATAAAGAAGTCTTCAAAGAGGAGACTGCATGTTATGAGTTGAATTGTGCTCCCTCAAAAGACATTGCCCAAGTCTTAACCCCCAGTCCCATGAATACACCCATATTTGGAAATAAGATCTTTGAAGCTGTTATTAGTTAAGATGAGGTCATACTGGATCAGGGTGGGCCTTAGTCCAATATGATGGATGAAGTTAAAAGCAGAGGGGAATATGGACACTGGCTCAAGCAGACACCAGGAGTAGGCCAGGTGAAGATGGACGGGGCTAAGATTGGTATGATAGGTCTATAAACCAAGGAAAGCCAAAGATTGCCAGCAATCGTCAGAAACTAGAAGAGGCAAAGATGACGTAGTCTGTCCTACAGCTTTCAGATGAAGAATGGCCTTGATAACACTTTGGTTTCAAATTTATAGCCTCCAGAACTGGGAGAAAATACATTTCTATTGTTTTATTCCTTCTAGCTTGTGGTACTTTATTATTGCAGCCCCAGGAAACTAAAACATAGCACATAACAGAGTAATTTAAAAATAGATATTGAAATAATACCTACATGAATCAAAACTATCACTGGATATAGAGAAGTCATGTTCCATCACACCAAGGAAAACAATATCACATTTCTGGTGGGAGGAATGCCCTGGCGTGCTAATTGCTCTACATTTAGCCCAATCTCCATATACTCAGAAATCACCAATGAAAGATGAGAGACTGTCTTTTGGATATTTTGTAACTTCATTAATTCTCTGGAGAGTCTGACTTATACATTCTGTCAATCAAGAATGAGAATGTTTATGGCCTACAAAACTGAACACAGATTGTCATTTCAATTTTTAACTAATATTCCTCCTACTTTGCCACTGACTATGGTGAAATGTTTCTTGAACTCACGAATCATTGTAAAAAGGCTTTCTAAAGCTACTTCCTAAACTCTTCTCAATGTTAACATCATTCTAAGGCGACCTGCCACAAAAAACATTGACTTCAGTGAATTAAACAGCCATTCATTTCTAAGAGTGAAAATTATAAGTATCAGTAATGTAGTTTTATGTACTACAATTTTAGGAAAGCCACTGTGGATTTGATGTAGCAATCAGTGGCTGAGATAACGGTGAGTTCACAATTTTCTTTTTGGTCTTGTGCAATTTAATTTGAATATAAAAATGAAAACTCCCAAATACATAAATTTTAAAAATAAGAAATTGCTTATTTAAATTGAAATGTTAAGTTAAGAGACCATATAAAACGAAAGAATCCATAATATTAAAGATTGTAGATAATGGCATTTGAAATTTTCAGAACTCAAAGAGAAAATAAAATAATTCTAGGGCTGAGTGTCAACAAAGAGAGTGTCACATCGTGACTAGACTTTATCTTGCAACATGGGGAAGGGAGTTGTTCCTTCAGAAACAAATAGGAAGGGAGAAAGTTCAATTATTCTGGAACAAGTTCCTGTGAGAACAAAGAAAAGTGTAACTTGACCTAAGAAAGAAGAAAGGTAGGTTATTTAGGAGATGTGTCAATGACTTCTTGAGAGGCAACCGTATCCCCATTAATATTTCACAAAGACAGAGAAAGAGATGGGGATCTAAAGGTGTGAGGGAAGGAGAGGAAATTGGGGTAAGAGAAATTCAGACAGTGTCAGACACAGAGAGTTAGGCACACAAGAAGGGAAAGAAAGACGTAGAGTCAACAAATAGAGATATAGACTGAGAATAATAGTGAGATTAAAAAAAAGAGCTTGAACTTCTCAATGTAAAACTATTACCCTAGAAGAAAGAACATAGACTTTTGATTCAGATAGGCCTGGGTTTAATTGTGTGATACCAACCAAGTTAATAAACCTCTCAGCTTAAGTTCCCTCACATACAAAATGTTGTTACTGAAACTCATCTCACAGAATTATTGTGAAGATCAAAATATCTTAAGCAATTATAAGTACTTGGTACATGATAGATTCTTGATAAATCATAGTGATAGAGTTAATGATTATTGTAGTGATGACAATAATTTTTATGGTGCCAGATTCTTTTAAAAATGGTTTTCTATAAATTGCAATAGTGCTTCCTAATTAGTAATTTCTAATTTTGCTTTTATTCTTCCATAGGGAATCTTGCCAGTTATCCAAAGCTTCATCATGAAACTGTCACAACAAAATGTAAGAGGAATTTGCTTCACAATTCTAATACTAATTATATGCAAAACTGTACTTTTAAAAATCAATATGTGGGCTGGGGTAAAGGTGGGTGTGATTATAAAGGGGTAACATGAGAGAATCTTGCTGAGACAAAACAATTACGTTTGTTGGTTTTGGTGTTAGTAACATGACGGTACACATTTGATAAAATTGCATAGAGCTGCTGTTTTAGTTTCCTTGGCTGCACAAGCAAATACCATGCAATGGGTTGGCTTAAGCAATGGGAACTTAATGGCTCACAGTTTTGAGGTTAGGATAAAAGTCCAAATGAAGGCATCATCAAGGTGATGCTTTCTCCATGAAGACTGTGGTGTTCCTGGGCTGGCTGCTGGCAATCATTGGTCCTGGACTCCTTCTGTCACATGGCAATGCACATGTGGCTTCTCCTGGCCTTTCCCTTCTCTTCCAGTTTCCTTTGATGTTCAGCTTCTGGCTAATCCCTCCGTAGCTTTCTCTCTCTCTGAATTTCAGTTCACTTATAAAGGACTTCAGTAATAGGATTAAGACCTATCCTGATTGCATTGGGACACACCTTAACAGAACTAACCTCATAAAAATGTCCTACTTACAATGAGTTCACACCCACAGGAATGGATTAAGTTTAAGAACATGTTTTTCTGTGGGTACATTGTCACAGTTTTGATATTGTACTATATTATGCATGACATTGACACTGGGGAAGGCTGGGTAAAGGGTGAATGAGACCTTGTACCTTTATTTGCAACTTCTTATGAATCTATACTTATTTCAAAATAAAAATAATTTTTTTTCAAGTAAAGTAGTCTGAGTACTGATAAACTGAACAAAGGGATGGGTTATCCCCCAAAGCATAGGGATTCATAGAGATTCTAATTCCTGGAGACAAATGGAAGAGTAAAAATTTAAATCCAAGCAAGCTTATTTTACCTAGCAGTGGAATTGATGAAGTCTCTTCATACATTGTGAATTGATGCTGTTAAAGATTTATTTCTATTTCCACCACAAGTGCTGACTGTACACCTGCATGATTCTAGATTCATCTCTAAGGTCATTTTTAGAGAGTACAGTTGCCATTATGATACAGAGAGTTTTAACTATAGCTAAGTAACATTATTGCTTCCTAGTAAAATTAGGAGAATTATTCCCTAGAGTTTAGCACTAGGGATGATGGTAGAAGAAAATGATATACATTATAGAGACACATATTTAAGCTCCATTTATGTAAAACTTATTAAATAATTTGAATTAAAAAATGAAATATAGTACCATTTGACCTAGTGAATACCCATCACTGGGCATTTTCAAACAGAAATTGAACAGCACCATATTAGTGCTCACTGTTTTATCTCCATCACTTTATATATTGCTGAACACTCAGGATTCAAAATATTTTTAATCAAAGAATAGATGGCCAAATGAATGCTGACTAACAATGAATGAATAAATTTGTGCAATTGACTCCTACAATGAGAGAATGATGGCAAAAGGTGGCTTCTATAGTTCTATATAGCTGTGAGGTTCTGTGAGTCAATATATGGATGTTGGAAACCCATGTGTATAATCTGGAAATAGGAATGTGAATTCCAAAGCAATGATATTTATACTGAGGGATTCACAAAGGAAGCCTTAGACAGCTTTTAAAATATGGGAAATATGGGAAAAATAGAGTTGTGTCACAAGGCTAGAAATAAAACTGTCATAAAGGTGACAAAAATTAGATAACTGGCCCCAGAGACTAATATTACTTTTGCTTTCTTTATCAACAGCGAGATATCCAGTGCCAGACCAGGAAAAGAAGCGTAAAACAATACTGAAACAATGGCAGTGAAGCCAGTAGGGAATTTTCTCCTATGTAAGGATTTCTCTGTTGGGTCTGGTTGAATAGTGCTTTCTCCCTCATACAGAAAATTAATTCTAACAGGGAACTAAATTTGAAGTAAGATTGAACACTGGAAATTGTCAGATTCTTGTTCCAGGTTCTTATTTGTCAGAAAGACTTCACCTGGGGATATGACCAAGGAAAGAACCTCACCACTGCCTGAAATGAACATTATATAAGCTGTCACTCTCTGATCACAGGTGTAGATGGACCTGAAAAATAACTATGAGAAATCAACTCACAACAACCAATGTCACTTGGATAATCAGTCTAACACTCAAATGCTTCCTGCCTAGAGAGATCTAGCAACAAATCTGTTCACAGTATCACTAAGATTCTTGGTGAAGGACACTCTCTCTCCAACTAAAATGAAAGTCTCTTTTTTTACTGTAGTGAAGTAAAAATGTATGTTCCATATTTGGCAAACCTTAACATTTCCAAAAAACCTTTTTTTTTCTCCACAAAACCACAGGAAGTCACTAATATTATCAGAATGTTCTATTACATTCAAACTTACTTTTCACAAACTAATCTTTAGTTCTCTGGTTATCTTGATTTTTAGAATCAGTAAGGGCTTTTATTCATTTTAAATTTTACTTATTTCACATTATGCTCCTCTACTGATAAATGTGATATATAATTTGATGTTCACAATAACCATGTGAAGTTGTTCCTTGCATTTTGCATATGTAGAAACAGAAAGAGAATGACTGCTAAGATCAAGTTGATGATAAATGACAGGAATATCCACTTCTGACCAAGATGGATTAACAGGGACTAGATTTACCTTCATTCTAGAAACAAATGCATAATGGACAAATATACAAATAAACAATTTTGAAGACACTGTTCATCCAGCAAGAAAGGGCACTGATCCCATTGGGATGGGAAGCAAACAGAGTGAGCTTCCATTACTGCCTTGAGAGAGTTTCCAGGGCACAGCACAGGGAGGCAGAATATAGGCAGAGCTTAGCAGGTGTCCTAAGGTGTGGAGGTTAAGATGAGAATCTGGGGAGATCAAAGTGATCAGATTTCACAGGACATAGTAGCAGAGAAAAGAGAACTGCGCAAGTGGAGAATTCCAGACATTTGCAGTATTCACTCATGAATATTTAGTTGAATTCTCCCAAGTAAACACATGAGTAGTCACCTGAGTACTCCTCAGTGCATGCCCAGGGGGAAACTATCTGAGATTAGAGAAAGTACCACCCAAAAGGATTAGGGGTAACAGTGGTCTTGTGCCACACAGGGCTGGAAATGGTGCTTTTCTCACAAGTCACGCAGGAAAATCTCATGATTCCTGGAACACTGCGTAGAGTACATAGAAGGATCTTGCCACAGGAATGAAGAATATTTAGCCCTACAGTGAGCAATGCTGGACCCACCTAAATATCATAAAAGCAAAGCCTGAGAGGATCAAACTGTTTCTAAGCACCTTAACTGTGCTCCAGAACAAAGCTCAAGAATGTTTATAGAATACAGAAAATGCAGCACCCAATAGATGAAATTCAAAATGTCTGACACCCAATAAAAAATAGCAGTCATGTAAAGAAGCAGAAAAAATTCAACTCTTTATGAGGAAGCAAATTATTTAATAAAACCCAATCCATTATTTAGTTACGTCAGTGACAATAGTCAAGTAGCAGACCCCAAGGACCTGTCCCTCCACAGAAACCCTGAGAAAAGGAGCAAAAATGGTCAGAGTCAACGTTTTTGGGCCTCTAGATATTAGTCAAAGTTTGTATATGGCTGTTAGAGCTAGATGATTTATAATGTTGTTCAAGTTCTCTATTTCCCTATTGATCTTTTATCTACTTCTTTCCATCTATTACCGAAAGTAGGGTATTGGATTCTCCAAACAGTGTAGACTGTATAGTTCTCTCTTTCATTCTGTCAATGTTTGCTTTATATATTTTAGGGCTTTCTTGTTGTGTGTATATGTTTATAATAGTCAAGTAACAAATGGTGGCAAGGATGTGGAGAAATGGGAACTTTAGCCTACTCTTGGTGGGAATGTAAAATGGTGCACCCACTGTAGAAAGCAGTTTTGTGGTTCCTCAAAAAGGTTAAAAATAGAATGATATGACCTGACACTCACACTTCTAGATATGTACCCCAAAGAATTGAAAGCAGGAACTCAGACAGGTATCTGTACACTAATATACCTAGTAGGATTATTCACAATAGTAAAAAAGTAGAAGCAACCTAAAGGTCTATCAGTAGATACACGGATGAACAAAATGTGGTATATATATGCAATGGAATATTATACAGCCTTAAAAAAGGAATGAAGTTCTGATACATGCTACTACATGGATGAACCCTAAAGGTAACATGTTGAGTGAAATACATCAGACACAGAGATACATGTATGGTCACACTTATATAAAATAACTAGAATATGCAAATTCATAGAGACAGAAAGGGGAGTATTGGTTACCAGGGTGGGGGATGATAGAGAAGGAGGAATTGGTGCATAATAGGTGCAGGGTTTTTATTTAGGGTGACAGGAAAGTTCTGGTAACAGATGATGGTGAGGGTAACACACCATTGTGAGTATGATTAATCCTACTGAATGTTATGTTTGGGAGTGGTTGAAATGGGAAAGTTCCTTTTGAATATATATTGCCACAATTTGAAAATAGAGAGAGAAATTATATAGACAATAACAACTAAAGGCAATACCTGAGCCTGGACTGGTTCTAATAATGGTGGAGATATGTGCAAAAGGATATTATTGGGACATATGAAAATATTGAAATATAGAATGTAAAATTCATATCAATATTAGTTTTCTTGCACTTGAGAACTGTATTTAAGGTGGTTAGATAAGTGAATATCCCTGTTCTGAAGAAATGTACATTGATGTATTAAGTGTTCAATGAGCATTATGCATACAACCTACTCTCCAATGTTTAGAAGATAGATAGAAAGAAAGATAGAAAGATATAGATAGTGATAGATGGTTAGATAGAATGATACAGAAAATGTGGCAAAATTTTAAAAGTTGGTGGATCTGGGTTTCTTGGTGGGGGTATACAGTTTGTATAATTGTTGTATGTGCCCTGTATGTTTGAAATGATTTCAAAATAAAATGTATAAAAAAAGAAGGTGAAATTAAAACGTTCCCAGATAAACAAAAGCTGAGAGAGTTCATCACTAGTAGACCTCCCCTACAGAAATGTTAAAGGAAATCCTTCAGGCTAATATGAAAGGACACTGGACAGTAACTAGACAGCATACAAAGAAATCAAGGACACTTGTAGGGATAAGTACATAGGTCAATATAAAAATGAATATTAATGCATTTTTGATCAGTAACTTCTCTATCCTATGTGATTTAAAAGAAAAATGTCTAAAACGATCATTATAAAACTATATGAATGGGAACACAATGTATAAAGATGTAATTTGAGACAATAACAACGTAAAGGGGAAGGCATGAAGCTGTATAGGCACACAGTTTTTTATACTATTGAAGATAAGTTGTTAATAATTCAAACTGGATTTAATCAGTTTAGATGTTAATTATATCCCAGAATAACCAATAGGAAAATAACTTTCCAAAATACAGGAAAGGAAATGATGATGCATAAAATGGTGCACTAAAAAAAACTAATTAAACACAAAAGAAGGTAGCACTGGAGGGATTGAGGAACAAAGAAATATATGATTTAGAACAAACAAATACCAAATGGCAGAAGTCAGTCCCTCATAACTGTTATTACATTAAATGATAATAGATTAAACTCTTCAATTAAAAGGCACAAATAGGCAAAATGGATTTAAAACATGCATAAGCTGTATAAAAGAGACTTATAGTTCCAAAGACACAAATAGGTTGAAATGAAAACATGGAAAATGATATCACATGCAAATAGTAACCAAAAAGGGCTGGGGTGGCTATACCAATATCAGCAATATAGACTTTTAGTCAAAATTTGTTACAAGACAAAAGGATATTATATATTGATAAAAGAGTCAATTCATTAAGAAGATATGAATGACTATAAACATATACACACACACAACAAGAAAGCCCCAAAATCCAAAGCAATGTATAGAAACAAGACAATCGCTATCAAAATCCCAATAGTCTTTTTTAGGGGAGAAATTTACAAGCTGATCATAAAATTCATATGGAATTGTAAGAGACACCAAATAGCCAATATAATCTTGAAAAAGAAGACTAAAGTAGGAGGATACACACTTCTCAATTTCAAAAATTACTACAAAGCTATACTAACAAATAAGTGTGGTATGGTATATGGACAGACATACCAATGAAAAAAAGGAAAATCGGATGTCCATAAGTAAACCCATATATCTAAGACCTAATGATTTTCTTTTCTCTTTTTAAATTATTTATTTATTTATTTTAAAGAAACTTTAGATTACATAAATGTTACATAAAAAATATAGGGGATTCCAATATGCCCTACTCCCTCCCCCTCCCATACTTTCCCACATTAACAACATCCTTCATTATTGCAGTACTTTAGTCACAATTGATGAGCACTTATTGAAGCATTGCCATTAACCGTGGATTATAGTTTACATTATAGTTTACACTCTATCCTGCACAATTTTGTAAGTTATGGCAAAATATATAATGGCCTGTATCCATTTTTGCTCTCCTTCCCCTCAGAATCTCCGGTGGCCACTGCTTTTATATCAATGATACAAGTTCTTCCATTGCTAGAATAACAATAAGTCTATAATAGAATGATAGTAAGTCTACTTTAGTCCATTGTTCATTCCCCAATCCTGAGGATCTTGGGATGGTGATGCTCACTCCACCTATAATTGAGAGGGGGCTTAGATCCCATGGGGCAAATGGATGGAACTATCTTGCTTGCAGTTGCAGACTCTCTCTGTTCCTTGGGATGGGTGCTGTCCATCATCACCACCTTGTTAGTTGTCCTGGGTGAGTCCAATGAACTGGATTTCAATAAGTGTGCAAAGACAATTCGATGAGTAAAGAATAGTCCTTTCAATAAATGGTGCTGGAACACCTGGAAATCCACCTATAAAAGATTAAAGTTGGACCTCACACTATATACAAAAATTAACTCAAAATGGAACAAAGACCTAAATGTATGAGGCAAAACTATAAAACTCTTAGAAGAAAACATAGTGTTAAATCACTTGACATTGGATTTTGCTTCTTAGATATGACACCCAAAGCAAAAGCAACAAAAGAAAAAATATAGATGAATTGAACTTCATCAAAATTAAAAAACTTTTTGAATCAAAGGACGCTCTCATCTTACTCTCAAGAAAGTGAAATGACAATCCACAGAATGGGAAAAAATATTTACAAATCATATATCTGATAATGGTCGAGTATCCAGAATATATAAATAACTCTTACAACTCACTAATAAGAAGAAAAATACCCAATTAAAATATGGGCAAAGGACTTGAATTGATATTTCTCCAAAGAAGATAGACAATGAGATAGTCCAACAAGCACATGAAACAATGCTCAAAATCTCAACATCTTTAGTCATTAGGGAAATACAAATCAACTGCATGACGAGATACTACTTCACACCTACCAGGATAGTTGTAAGAAAAAAAAAAGGAAAATAACAAGTGTTGGCTAGGATATAGAGAAATTGGAACTCTCATACATAATAATGTAAAATGTTACAGTAACTGTGGATAAGAGTTTGATGATTCCTCAAAAACTTAAAAACATAGAATTAGCATATGATTCAGTAATTCCAGTACTAGGTTTATCCCAAAGGATTGAACATAGGTATTCAAACAAATACTTATACACAAATATTCACAGCAGCACTGTTATTCACAATAGCCAAAAGGTGGAAATAATCCAAAAGTCCATCAACTGATAAATAAACAAAATACATGTCTGTATTAGTCAGCCAAAGGGGTGCTGATGCAAAATACCAGAAATCTGTTGGCTTTTATAAAGGGTATTTGGGGTAAAAGCTTATAGTTACCAGGCCATGAAGCATAACTTACTTCCCTCACCAAAGTCTGTTGCCATGTGTTGAAGCAAGATGGCTGCTGACGTCTGCAAGGGTTCAGGCTTCCTGGGTTCCTCTCTTTGCAGGGCTTGTTTCTCTTTGGGCTCAGCTGCTCTGCTTTCTTCACAAGGCCGGCTGTAGACTATCAGGCAAATGGCTCGTCTCTCTTCCTGAGGCCTCTGCCTGTGTTTAATGGAGACTTCTGCCTTCCTCATATATCTGCTTCTCTGTGTGTTTACTTCCCAGGCTCAAGGATCAAAATTCCAGCCTCCCTTTTCTGTGGTGTGGTTTCTCTGTGAGTCCCTGCCCACCAAGGGGTAAGGACTCAACATCCTACTGACATGGCCCAATCAAAGCCCCAATCATTATTTAATCAAGTAAAAGTGAAACCTCCAAATCCAATATAATCTAATATGCCCAGAGGAACAAATCAGTTTACAAACATAATCCAATATCTATCTGCTACAATGTCCATATGATGGAATATTATTCAGTCACAAAAAGGTATGAAGAATTGATCCATGCTAGAATATGGAGAAATCTTGAAAACATCATGCTAAGTGAGTGAAGCCAGATACAAAACACAGATATATATCCAGACACATATCACATGACACATATCACATGATTCAGTTTATATAAGTATCTACTACAGATACATCCAGTTAGACAGAAAACAGATTAGTTTTCTGATTAGTATCAGGGGGTGGGAGTATGTGGGAATGGAAGTGAATGCTTCATGCATAAAGTGTTTCTTTGGGGTGATGAAAATGTTTGGATCTACATAGAGAGGATGGTTGCACAATATTGTCAATGTACTAAATGTCACTATATTGTATACTTTAATGGTTAATTTTTTGTTATGTGAATTTCACCTCAATAAAGAAATCTGTTACTGACACAGATGTTAGAACTATCTGACAAAGACATTAAAATAGTTATGAAAAACACATTGCATTTGTTCAAAAAGGTAAGTAGAGATATGCAAGACACACAAAAAACTATTTGAATCTAAAATGTGAGATGAAAAGTACCCTGGATATGATTAACAACAAATTACATATTGCACAAGAGAAGATTAGTGAACCTGAATGCATAGCAATGAAATTATCAAAAATGAAACACAGAGACAAAAGAATCAAAATACACGAGCTGAGAAATTAGTGAGTTGTGGGACAATGCCATGCAATCTATTATAAGTGTAATTGGAGTCCCTGAAGGAGGAGGGGGGAAAGGAGGCAGAAAAAAATGTTTGAATAAGTAATGAACAAAAATTTTTCAAATCCAAGTTTAATGAACCCCAGATATAAGAAAGAAAGAAAGAAAAACCTGTCAAGTCTTATCATAATCAATTTTCTCAAAACTAATGATAAAGAGAAAATCTTAAAAGCAACTGTGTCACCCCCATATTTGGGCAGATATAAAGGATTTTTTTCTTAATATTGGAATCTCTTTAAAAGATAATTGTTGCCGAGCGGGTGTAGCTCAGTGGTTGAGCACCTGCTTCACATGTATGAGGACCTGGGTTCAATCCCTGGTACCTTCTAAAAAAGGTTGTTTAACAAATATAATAATACATTGTGGCATTTAAAATAAATGCATATTTAAATATATGTAATAATATCAGAAAGACTGGTAGGGGAGAAATGGATAATATAATGTTAAAAGTTACTTATGCTATATGTGAAGTATATATTATTACGTTAATGTAGGATGTGATAAGTTAAATATAATAAATGGCCAAGTATTCATTTGAATTGATTTGATCTGAGTACACAGCATGTTTTCGTCCTACTATATTAGAGCTAACTCCAACTCCCCTATTGCCATACTTTTCTCTCTGATTAACAGTAATCCACAAACTCCCAGTTTGTCAAATGCCCAAGTAGGCACTCAATAGGAAGCAGAGTTTGGTTTCTCCTTCCCTAAGGGCTTAATGAGGGGCTCTAAACAAGTATTTCCTACTGTCCATGACTATTCAAATGATGTGGAAAAATCAGTCCCCACAAAGGCCAGATCAAGTGTACAATGTATAGGCAGGAAAGGTGATAAACCCAATTTGTCCATATCATCCACCTCAGGTAGCTTTTGACTTTTATTCTAAGGTATTACTCTTTAGAGACAGAATGGTTTGGCTGTTACTGGTGAGAAGTAGGGCAGCTAGTACTGCTCTTCACAAAGCTATTATCACTCTTTGTCCAATCTCCCATTTTCACAGAATATGCTAAATGTTATTGACACTAGAGGAGCAGAACAAGAAATGCAAAGGACACTCTTGTACACCCTTGACTTTCATTTTGCAACATTCTGCAAAAGATTTCCTTTGTAGTTCCAACGGCACAATGATGTTTTGGAATTCCAAAATATTACAATAAAATCCATGAGCAAACATGAATTTCTTGGTCTCTGTCTATCTAAAAATGAGTGTATATATAGGAATAAATGCATATATAATTGTGTATGTATAGAATTTTAATATAAAATAATTTGTTCACCTCTAGAGGGAATTTCTACTTGCATAGCAATAAGAAGCATCTGGTGTGTTTAATTAGAAGGTCACACTTTGCCTCTGCTCACTAATCTATTTCTGTGTTTTTTTTGTTTGTTTATTTGGTATACCTCCTGTCTTGGACTACATTTTGACTTTAAAATTAATAAGACAGAGGCACTAGACATATGTTTAAATGTCTGTACATAATCTTTATTCTAAAAGATTAATACCATCTATTGATTTTGTTTTCTGACTCAACCTTGACAGCTGTAAGGATGGGACAAATGGTTTCCAGAGGGCCTTCATTTATTATCTGTGTTCAACTGTAAAAGCTTTAGTTTTCTTCTAATAATAGAGAAGTATATCTACAGTTAATACCTATTTAGAAGGTTATTCAGAGTTGTACACCTAGGGAGCATTTTATAGGCTGGCTTTACTGTCATTAACATGAACACTGGTGACATGGAAAACTTATGAAAATGCTTTTAATTGCTTTTAAATGACAATTTTAGGCGGGGTAAGACATAGAAATGTTCATCTCTGCCAGCTTTCTTTCAGATACTTGCTAAATAATATCTGGTTCCAAGCTTAGATGATATAAAAATGGGCATCTGAGGCACAGGTTGAATGAAAAAAAAAGGTGCTATGAGATTAATGAAGTTTTCTCAACTGTATTAAGATGTTGACATTTCATATATTGATAGTAGAATTTATCTCAACTATATGGAAGGATATCAAAACATATATCTCTTAGTACTAATGAAAAATATTGGATGGTTGTAACTTCTTCATAGTTCTAGATTTTTATGCACCAATTACATTCCTCATTGTAGTTTATCTGTGGGCTATTATTGATCTTGTATTGATCATACTATAATCCTATTGTATGTCAACATATATCAATTCAAGTGATAATAAGTTATCACTCTTTTGTCTCTTTCAAAGCTCAGAGTTTAAATGTGAACCAGAATGAAATCTAACTTGAAGCTTTCAGCTTTCTTCTTGGTTTATTCTAAACATTGGTTTAGACTAGGACACCCAGGTAAAAATTCAGAAAGAAACAAACTTAGAAAGAAATAATATAACCTATATCATGAATTTGTACACTGAAGTCTCCTCCCCAAACATTAAATTCCAAGGCATATATATTTTAAAATGTAATGCTCTTTATTGTTTTTAGATATTTCAATTTTCAAATTTCAGTGCATCACTATCAGTCATTCTCTATTATATTCAAATAGAATTTTTAGTTTACAGATTTTGAGCATGAACAGTAAGAAATGCTTTTTACATTATTTTCACACACACGTGCATGCACACACACATTTATTTCTGTAACTGAATAAAACATTTTATAAAATGATACTTGCCCTTATTATGTCCAAAGAACTTTGACATTGTCTTCTATATTACTCTATTTCAGTAATGTTTTTGAATCGTATTTTAAAATATGCTTACAACAATCCACTAAATTTTATTTCAGGACACATTAAAGAGTCCCCCATTTGAAAAGCTCTGTTTAATACTTTTGAAGACAGATCAGAATAATAAAAAGAATTAGGGAATGCAATTTATACAGACTATTTTTTTTAACCTTTAATAGAGGAAGTTCAGCATATTCTCACTAATTAAGTCATTGATAAAATTCCTTTATTCATTGCATTGTCAATTGCTGTTGACATATGCATGCACACTTTAGTGAAATATGGTCAGAAATGTACTTGTCATTGAAATGGACTCAAATTCTCAGTGGTTTTAAAGTAAAGCAAATAGATATTGAGATTAATTCTCTTACAGCTGTGTTTATGATAACCACCTAATGTCAATGGTAGGAAAATTCCACTACAACAAGTTGGTTTGATGGGGATTTGAAATGTTTGACTATTTTCGACTACTTTCCAAGAGGTTACAGGACTCTGTCTGGGAATCATTCAATATGAGTTAGTGGCTGGGTAAGGAGGTAGAGGAAAGATACTACATTCAATGTTTCAGAAGAGGTCATAAATGGACATCATTGTCAAAACAGTTCTTATGTTTCCTCTATACATGCAGTTCTTGTGGATTACTGCATTATCTATCAACTCTGTATCAATGGATCAATTAACCGATCTGTTAAATCTTCTTATTTGTATTTAAAATAGAGAAATTCAATCTTTTAAAAATGTTTGAAGTCCTTCAAATTGCTTGAACTTTGAGTGCACATTTTCAGAATTCTTGATTAATTTTTTTCCATTTCTCTTTTAAAAGGAGTCTAACAAAGCTAGTTATTGAGGGGCTGGGAAAAGAGAAGTGAACTCAATCTTATAATGGGTCAATTTAAATTTTTAGTGGCAGTTCCAATTAAAGTTTAATGTGGGAAAATATGGGGAGGAATTTCATTTTAGAACTGTTGGTTAATTAATAAATCCTTTCCTTCATCCTAATAATTTCAGCTGAATGCAGTTTATCACTAACATGTACTAGATCACCTTGGTCCTTACCATTGATCATGGTCATTAACCATTTAATGACCAGCTCTGACGTGTGAGAGAGCATTCAGAATATCTTTGATTTGTGACATGTTGAAATGCACAAAAAATTGTATTCTCTTTCCATGGAACATTGCCAATACATATCTAGTTTTTGATTCACAACCATTCCTCAAATTCTTGTAGAATTATTACTTTCCAGATGTCCCTTACTAATCAAAACGTTTACAAGTTTTATTAATGATGCCCAGATCTAGTCTGTTTATTTCTTTTCATGAAACATTTCCATCCTCTGTGCCTAATATGAAATTTCCATTTTATGTTCAAAAAACACTATATTCACTTATAAAAAAGCCCCCCAAAATTCAGAAAGTTTTAGAATCAGAAATTTCTCAACAAGCATGTTAAACACTTGCTATGTTCCAAGCTCTGTGCTTGATGTTGTGAAGAATCAGGGCTGACTAAGATATAGCTGCTGCCCTCAAGTTGCTCATAGTCTACAGTAGTTCAAAAAAGCTAGCTCCATGCTTTCCTAACTGTGTGATCACAGTTGTGTTTTCAAACCATTGATTGTGACTCAATTATACTTAGGAAAGTCAACTTGGCGGGTCACAGTCCACTTAAAAAAAAAGGACAGAGCAGCTAGAAGATAGAATAGGAAAATATCAGAGTGCATTGAATGTAGCAAGACTAAATTTATTTTGTGAACCTTTTGTTTCAGTTATACATGTATTTACACACATATATGTATGTATGCATATGAGTGCATATGCACATTTGGTTGTGAAACAAAATGTTTTCATATTCTGCATTACAGTCAAAAATTTGAAAAAGTGTGAAAAACACTCCTTCGAATGATTTATTTTTCTCTCAGAACTTCATTTTATATCTATAAAGTTATAAACTTAAAACATAATAATAATAGCAAACAATATTTGTGTGCCCACTGGTTTTTTTTTAATACAATAGCTCATTTAATCCTCACAAGAAAAGAAAGTATATCTATTTTACATATGAGTTATGTAACTTCCCAAGGATAAAATTAAATATTGATGGGACCAAGACTGGAAACCAGGTTGTCCATCTCATTGGAGGACCTAATTTACAAAAGTGATATAAATGGTAAATGAGACGAAAAATGTAAGGCACTATACAAATATAATATGTTATTATTTAGACAAGATAAGTGAAATAAATTGAGTTAAAGTCCTAGTATCAACTTAACAATAAAATTTGGCACTAAGAATGATGTTGACATTTATACACTTTGCTATGAAACTATTTTCAACATCAGGTTTTTAAGTTTAGCTAATCCTTGTTCATTTCCTTGAGTAGACTACAACTTGTTGATAGCTTAGTTGGGGAATTTCACATCTGTAATTTTCATTATAATATCATCCTTCTAGTGTAGGAGTCACAATATTCACTGATTTTAAATGGTATTTGATCTTTCTAAAAGCAAGCTTCTTCTAAATACTACAGACAAATATTATCAATGAAGTTCAAAAGCAGGCAACAAATCTCCACATATTAACTACCTTTTCGTTTTTGAGCCTCCTAGATCTAATGTGGTATATTTGAAAAATGTTTTATGATAAATCTGCTATCCAACATTATTTTGACAATTAATTAAATTTTAGATGTATTTTCAAGAGCCTGTATTTATCTTGGTCAGATTGGAGAGTAAATGTCAAAACTGAAATCCTTTTCATTCCTAAACTGATCTACAATGATAAGAAATTGCAAGTGGACTCAGAAGTTGACAATTTTATTGGAGAACTTCCAGTTTTATGGAAAATTAAGCAAAATATACAGAATTCTGATATATGCCCCCCTCTCGCACACACACACCTATTAAAAATTTGCACCAGTGTGATATCTTTGTTACAATTGATGATGTAATATAATAATAATAATAACAAGTATAGTCCATAGTTTAAATTAAGTTTCACTATTTGTGCTATACAGCCCTATGAGTTTTTTAAAAAAATTTTATTCTACTAATAAATAATCTAAAATTTCCCCCTTTTAACTACATTCAAATATATAATTCAATGGAGTTAATTACATTCACAATGTTGTGCTAGCTACCATCATCACCATCCATTATCAAAACATTTCCATTGCCTAAACAGAAACTCTTTAACCACTCACGTGTTAACTCTCCGTTCCCTATCCCACCCAAGCCCTGGGTAGCCAGTATTCTAGTTTCTGAATTTATGAATTAGCTTATTTAATTAATTCTTATCATTGAGATCATACAACATTTGTGCTTTTGTGTCTGGCTTATTTCATTCAACATGATGCTTTCAAGATTCACCCATGTTGTCACAGGTAGCAGAACTGCATTCCTTTTATGGCTGAATAATATTGAATTGTATGTACATACCACATTGTATATGTACATACAATTCTTCTCTTGATGGACACTTGGGTTGATTCCATCTTTTGACAATTGTGAATAATGCCGTTATGAACATCGGTTTTCTAATATCTGTTTGAGACCCTGCTTTCAATTCGTTTGGATATATACCTAGAAGTGGGATTGCTGAGTAATATGGCAATTCTATATTTTCTGAGGAACTGCCAAACTATTTTGCACAATGACTGCACCATTTCACATACCCACCAACAATGACCAAGTGTTTCTATTTCTCCACATCCTCTTCAACATTTATTTTCCATGTTTTTGAATAGTAGACATTCTAGTGGGTATGAAATGATATCTCACTATGATTTTCATTTGCATTTCTCTATGTACAAATTATGTTGAGCATCTTTTAACATGCTTATTGGCATTTGTATATTTTATTGGAGATATGTCTATTCAAGTCTTTTGCCCATTTTTAATTGGGTTGTATGGCTTTTTTTGTTGGCTTGTAAGAGTTATTTATATATTCTGAATACTAAACTTTTATCAAATATGGGGTTTCCAAATATTTTCTCCTGTTCTCTAGGTTGTCTTTTTACTTTCATGATGAATGAAGTTCTTGGATGCACAAAAGTTTTTAATTTTGATGAAGTCCTGTTTATCTAGTTTTTTCTTTGTTGCCCATGATTTTGGTGTAATGTCTAAGAAACCATTGCCTAACAGGAGGTCCTGAAGAAGCTACCCTATGTTTTCTTCTAGGAGTTTTATAGTTTTGGTACTTACATTTAGGTCTTTGATACAATTCGAGGTAATTTGTGTATATGGTGTGAGGTAGCGATCCATTTTCATTCTTTTGCATATGGATATCCAGTTTACCCAGCCTCAGTTGTTGAAGAGACTACTTGGGGTCCCTTACCCTTCTATATACATTTGATGATTGGCTTTTCAATTTCTGCAAAGAAGGCTATTAGAATTTAGCTTAGGATTGCATTGACTCTGTACATTGCTTTGGGTAGAATTGACATCTTAACAATATTTAGCCTTCCAATCCATGAAACAGAATATCTTTCCATTTATTTAGGTCTACCTTGATTTCTTTCAGCAATATTTTGTAGTTTTCTGCATAATAAGTCCTATACATTCTTGGTTAAATTTATTCCTGATATCTGATGTTTTTAGTTGTTATTGTAAGTGGAATTTTTTTCTTGATTTTTTCTTCAGATTGTTCAATAGTAGTGTATAGAAACACTACTAATTTTTGCATGTTGTTATTGTACCCTGCTTCTGCTGAATTAGTTTATTAGTTGTAATAGTTTCATAGATTTTTTAGGAGTTTCTATATATAGGATCATGTCTGCAAAAAAGGTAAGTTTTACTTTACTTGTGCCTTTGAATTTAAGGTGAGTCTCTTCTAAGCAGCATATAGTTTGGTCATGCTTTTTTATTTATTCTGCAAATCTTTGCCTTTTGGCTGGAGAGTTTAATCATTTTATATGTACAGCAACTACTGATAATGCAAGACTTTCTTCTGCCATTTTGCTATTTGGTCATTGTATATCATAACTTTTTTGTCCCTCAATTATTCCATTAATGCCTACTTTCATATTTATTTGATATTTTGTAGTGTACCATTGGAGTCCCTTCCCATTTCCTTCTGTACATATTTTTCAGTTATTTTCTTCATGATTATCATGGTGCTTAAATGTAACATCCTAAACCTATAAAATCACATTTCTTTTGATACCAACTTAACTTCAATAGTATTCACAAACACTGTTCCAACACCCTTCCATCTCACTACCTTTTTGTTGTACTTATTACAAATTACATATATTTTAAAATTTTATTCTTAAAGAAGTTTTAGGATACAGAAAAGTTACATAGAATATATAGGATTTTCCTATATACCCCACCTGCTTCCCCTCTTACACATTCCCCTATTAATAGCAACTTTCATTAGTATGGTACATTTGTTACAACTGATGAACAAATATTGAAGCATTTCTACTAACCATGGTCTATAATTTACATTCTGGTTTACACTTTGTGTTGTACAATTTTATAGGTTTTGACAAAATATATAATAGCCTTTAACTGTCATTGCAGTATCATGCAGAACAAATCCAATGTCCCAAAAATGCCCCATGTTCCACCTATTTTTTCCTCCCCCTCCCCTCAGAACTTCTGGTGACCACTATCTTTATATTAATGATACAAGTTCTTCCATTACTAGAATAATAATAAGTCTACTTTGATCCATGGTTGCATTCTCCCTTTATGTGTGTTCATTCCTTAATCTTGGGGATTTTGGAATGGTGATGCCCACTCTGCTTCCAATTTAGAGGGGGCTTAAATCCCATGGGGCAGATGGATGGAACTGTCTTGCTTGCAATTGTAGATACTCTCTGTTTTTTGAGATGGGTGTTGTCCATCACCATCATTTTGTTAGTTGTCCTGGGTGAGTCTACTGGTGAGTAGGTGTTGGCTACAACTCTGTTGAGACTCAGGGCTCAACTGGCATATGAACAGCCAGAAGATTTACATCTCTGGGACACATATTTTATGGGTATAGAGCTAATTATTGGTACAAATAAAAGGGGCAGAAGAATCATGTAGGGAAATTGTAAATGAGTCTAACTCTGTTACACTGGGGAAATAAGCTGACATATATTCCAAGGTAAGACCCACGGATGTGATTCTAATTTCCTGTGGTTGTGTGTCCTGCCTATACTTTCCAGGTGTCTCTAGAGCCTTCAGGAGCACCCCTGTTTGAGGCTTTGTTTACTGTGACAGTCAGTGAGATCCATCTAAGACATGCAGAAACATAACCTCTGGAATGACTTCCTGAATCACTTTGAAATCTCTTAGCTGTAAAAACACTTTTCCTCTGGTAAAGATAACCACATGGGTAATTACAAATGCTTGCACTATTTTATTGTATTTATCGTATTTTATTGTATTTTTAGGTATGTAACTCTACTTTTTAATAAAATTATAAAGATATAATTTGGAAAGAGTTTTTACAAATTATATCTTTATACATTGTATGTCCAAAACCATAGAATTATCATAACATTTTATGTATTTATGTTTTAGAGCCTGTAAGAAGTAAAAGGTGGACCTACATACCAAAAGTACAATAAAATAGTACAGACTTTTATAATTACTCGTATGGTTAGCTTTACCAGAGGTCTTTATTTCTTTATGCCATTTCAATTCACTGAGTAGGGTCCTTTCCTTTTAGTATGAAGAACTCCTTTAGCATTGCTTATAACATAGGTCTGGTCGTGATGAACTCCCTCAGATTTTGTTTAATTTGGAATTTCTTAATCTTTCCCTCATTTCTGAAAGGCAGTCTTACTGGATATAAAATTCTGGCTTGCCAATTGTTTTCTTTCAGTACTTACATTTTTCATCCCACTGCCTTCTTGTTTCTTCGTTTCTGATGAGAAATCAGCATTTAATTGTATTGGGCTCTCTTGTACATAACATGTAGCTTTTCTCTTGGAGCTTTCAGAACTCTTTCCCTTTCCTTGGATTTCAACAGTTTGACTACTATGTGTCTAGCCATGGTTCTCTTTACATTGATCTTGTTTAAGTTTCATTGGTTTCCTGTTTGTGCATATTCATGTAGTTTGTGAAATTTGTGAAGTTTTCTGTTATTATTTCTTTGGATATTCCTTTTGTCCCTTTTTTCTCCTTCTGGGTTCCCATAATGTGTATATTGGTAGGCTTGATGGTGTTTCTAAGCTCTTTTAGGCTTTGTTCACTTTTTTCATTAATTTTCTTTATTCTCCTCATCTTGAATCATTTCTATTGCCTTACCTTTGAGTTCATTAATTCTTCCTTCTGCCAGCTTCAATCTCCTGTGGAAAACCCCTAGCGAATTTTTTATTTCAGTTATTGTGATATTTGACTCCAGTATTGCTATTTGTTCCCTGTGCTGGCTTGGAGATATGTACCCCAAAAAAAACATGTTCTTAATCTTAATTCATTCCTGTGGGTGAGAATCCATTATAAGTAGGACCTTTTGATGAGGTTACTTCAGTTAAGGTGTGGTCCAAATGAGCCAGGATGGGTCTTAATCCTATTACTAGAGTCCTTTCTCAGCAGAATGAAATTCAGACTCATACAGCAAAAGCCACAGGGAGAGCAGTCAGAAGCTGGAAGTCAATGGAACCTGGAAGAGAAGCCAGGAGAGATTGCCATAAGCATTGCCATGTGACAGAAAAGCCAAGGACCAAAATTCACCAGCATCCAGCCCAAGAATGCCACAATCTTCTGGCAGAAAGCATTGCCTTGATGACAACTTGATTTTGGACTTCTCCTAGTCTCAAAACCTTGAGCTAATAAATGTCCATTGTTTAAGCCATTGCATAGTATTTACTTTAGCACACAGGAAACTGAGAGTTCCTTTTACAAATATCTCTTTATTGAGTTTCTATATTGTTCATATCATTTCCTGATAGCCTTTATTTCTTTCTCCACATTTTCTTTTATGTCCTTGAGCATATTGCCACATTGAGGATCATTTTTTAAAGTTTTTTTCTGGTATGTCCAAAGAATGGTTTTCCTTGATAGTTTCTGGATTTTTATCTTTTTTCTTTGGATGTGCCATCATTTCTTGTTTTCTTGTTTGTTTGTCTTGTAATCTTTTGCTGCATACTGTACATTTTAATATTTTAAAGTACTAATTCTGAGATTTAATACCTGAGATCGCTGTTCTTTAAGTTTATATCCAGTTAGTGATACAACATAAATTTCCTTCAGTGCCAGGAGGTAACAAAAACAAACAAACCAATGTAAAAAAATAAACCCTTTACAGTCTTAACAAATTGTTTCGGCATTGGCTTGCGCTCTCCTTCTCAGTTTAGCCCTTCTTTCAATATGATAAGCCTGAGGCAAAAGTGAAGTGCAGATTCCTCCCGTTTTCTGAGTTTGTGTATTGTCCGGAGCTTGTGCTCCTTCATGGCCTTCGGAATTCACCTGATTACATGAATTCCAATGCCTCTTCAAGTTCCTAAGAAAAAGACTTTCCTCCCTCCAGGATACTCTATTTTATTGCCTAAGGCAGGTAATCCTTTGCCCAAGGTCACTTTGACTTTATTGTTTCTTACATTATTTTATAGCTGGACACAAGCTGCTTCTACCTATAGGGCAAGTTCTAGAAGGGCCAGCCTAGGATGAGTTTCCTGGTTCAGTCTTCCATGTTGCCACTGGATAGATAGACACTGACTCACAGACTCCCCAGAATGGGCTTAGAAGTTACTCAGCTTCCTCCAGATCAAGGCCAGGGACCCACATTAAGGGCACAGGCTGGCTTTACACAGTGCTGGGAAACATGTAGGGGAGGAGTCTGTAAGGGTGGTAGGAGCTTCTCCTACCACTTTTAAAGCTGAGTGTTCTTAATTCAGAACTTGCCCATTTACTGCAACCCTTTAGCTCTTTTCTGTTTTGAGGAAGATGTCTGCCAGTTTTTGCTATTGTTCAATAATTCCGTGTGGGCATGGAATCTTGGATCATCTTATGCCGTCCTGGAGTAGTTGACATTTAATGATACAATTAACATTTAGACAAAATATGGTTTGAAGAAAGAATGGATGCCAGTTTCTTTAGGTTGAACAAAAAAACATATGGAGACATTAAAAAATTTTTATGCTACACAAAACAGAAAATAATGATACTGATTAAAATTATGAGTTAGAATCACAATATTTAATGCAATATGATTATTTTAGAGCAGATTTTATTTTAAGTAACTGATCATTTATTTCTTTGGTATGCAAACCTTTAAGCATGGATCATGTGTTCTTATCAGTCTTCTTCAAGTCTTTACATATGCTGTATTCCATAAAATTTCTTTGAAGGAAGTTCCTGATGAATTTTTTCTATTTTTTTAAGCAGCTTATGTATAGGGAAATAAATAATATGAAATACATTGGTAAATCATTGATGTGCATCCATTTTAATATCAATATATATTAGCTTGTGCCAAGTGTAAAAACTGTCCGGTAAGATAATTTGAGTTATCAATATCATGACAAAATTAATTTTAAAAAATTCTCACAATAAGCAGTAGATCTACTAGCTTCTGTACATTAAAAATATAACCTTAATTCTTTCTTTTATCTTCACTAATAATCAAAATACCCTCATTAGAAGACACTTTCAGGGAATTTGACAGAAAACTTAATGACAAGTTTGTGTTCATAAAGAGGGAGGAAATGCAGACCAAGATGTATAACATGTTCAATGAACTTAAAGGCAGTGTACATTTTCAAGTGTTTTCCAAAGTGTGGTCCACAAAACACCTCCATCATATTCATCTGCAGAACTTGTTCAAAATTGAGATTCCTAAGTCCTCCTTCAGTCTTTCTAAATCAGACTCTCTGAATGTTAAGACAGGGAATCTCTAAATATTAGAAGCATAAGCCTCTGAGGCTAAAAATTCTGTTTTTCCTGTAAACAAACCTTTTTTTGCAGGGTTTTAATACACTAAATTTTCCTAGAATCATTACTGCATAAATTGAAAGAAGGTTGTAAGTTGTTTTGTGTAGAATTTTTACCAGGTTGTTTGTTCTTTCAGAAAACCATACCATTTATGGTGACACCACTCATGTGCTCAAATTGCAAGTACAACATACCTCTCTTAGTGTGCAACTTTAGCTGTTGCATTGATGGTGCTTCTACGTATAGGTGAAAGCATCTAACTGCTTCCTGAAGTCTTCTGTTGTAATCAGGGCTGAGTATTTATGTATTGAAATACATATGATTTGTATTATAAATTACTTTCCTCTTATTTACCCTTCGTATTACAGTTAAAGCTTTTTAAATGATAATTTTGAATTTAAGGTAGTGAAAGAGGCATTGGACAATATTTTCCCTAAAAAGTTTATATTGGATCTGAAAAAGTTAAAACAGTGGAAAAGAAGACTTGTCCCAAACCAGTCTGGTCAGAACTTTTTTGCAAGACGAATCTCACAACTTACTCCTAGGGAGGAATTTGAATTCCTGATAAAATGCTTGGGGAACTTTCTGATGGATCTAAATGAGATTACAGGCTTTTGGAACTTAAGATTGCCCACTGACTGGTTGACTAGCATAATTATTTGTTTTTCTTGTATATAGCCCTGTGGTTCTCAACCAGAGGCAGTTTTACATACCCGAGGTAAAACTTGGCAATGTTTAGAGATATTTTTGGTTGTGACAATTGTGGGGTGCTACTGGCATCTCTTAGGCAGAGGCTAGGATGGCCTCCCACAACAAAGAATTACCGGACCCAAAGTGTCAACATTGCCAAGCTTAAGAAACCCTGCTCTAACCATTCCCTTTTCCTATACTATGTTAACTCAGAGAAACTTTGAAATGGCTCACCTCCAGGCATCTTCCCTTAATGCAAGCTTGAAATAAATTCAACACGAGCCTATTCAAAATTTATCTGACAATATACTTTTTTCCTCTATTTAAAGTAACTAGCTCTGATGAGGCTAAACAAAAAGACAAGATAAAAGATGTTGTAGAGCTGAATAGCATCTAGTTATTCCCATGGTCTTATTCTTTCATTTTAAAAATCTTTTTTACATTCATGGAGAGATAAGGAACCATTACAACACAGTTTTAAGTAGTTCTAGGGCTGTAAGGGAGTTAGAAAACAAGAAATTATATTAAGCCAGGTGAGAAAAAAATAAGGCTCTGGAAGTGATGGATATCAAGAGATATAGATACAAAAGATTGAAGAAGGAAAATTGTTTAAATTCCTTAATATGTGCATAGGGGAGCATTTAAAAATAATGCTAAAGTTCCAAGTTTTATTTTGGTGATAACAATGTTAAAAGGTTAAATAAGAAGGATTTGACACTCTTTCATTAAATTTAAATATTTTGTTACTTATAATACATAAAACAACTCCTTTGCCCTCATTCTAAATACTCATGCTGAAGTCTCCTCCTTGGTGCCAAACAGGGCCAAATTTTTATTCAAAAGTTGGCTTTTAGTGAGGAGGCCAGCATCACACAAGCCTCCCAAAATGTGGAGATACAAAGCGGGAACCATATTGCAGCCTTTTTCTGGGGTTATGAAAATATCCATATGCTGCTTAACGGTAAAAAATAAAATTGGCCAAATTTAAAGAATAAGTACGAATGCAGCAATGTATAAATTGGGAAATTGCTTTGGCATTCTTATAAGAAAATTACCTTCCTAGAAATTCTTTCTAGTTTAGCTTACTCAGACATATAAACATTCTTTGCTAATTACAAATGTATGTAGTAGAATAGTCAGTTCTCAACTTGCACACTCATTTTATTTTGAATCCATCTGGCTGTAATATTGTGCAGTTAGCATTTATGTTGACATCTACTGGACCATAACACTAATGTTTTTCAATAGTGAGAGATGGGTAATGTCATTCAAACAATAAAGCCTCTCTTAATACACAAGGAGACCCAAAAATCTGTTATCATGTTCTAGATTGTTTACTGATCATTGTGAAACATGCATGTTCTTATATCAGTTTTAAAGTAGCACAGAAGATATATAAAACCTTTGAATAATTTCTTGGTTTTCAAAATCAAAATTTGGGGCCTGATTATGTGATCTCTTAACAATGGTGCAACATTGATAAGTAAATGCAATGCATGATCCTAGATTCAATATTGGATTGGAAAACAATTGCTGTAAATAATATTTTTGGGACAATTTGCAGATTTCAACTATGTGCTGTATATTTAATAATAATGTACAGTTTGATTTTTGTACAATTTGATATTTCTTGACTTTGACCATTTTGCTAAGGTTATACAAGAGAATCTTTTAAATCTTAGGAGATGCACACTGAAATACTTAGGGATAAAGGATCATTGGGAGGCGGGTGTGGCTCAGTGGATGGAGCCCCCGTTTGCCGTGTGGGAGGCCCGGGTTC
>JAQZBX010001265.1:35000-85878 GCA_029593785.1 Cabassous unicinctus | reverse complement strand
CATGATCTTGGGTAAATCATTTAATTTTCCTGGGCTTACTTCCTTCATCCAATTTAAAATTCCATATTTATGACTCCTTGAATTATTTCAATTTGTTTACTTAACAAATATGTATAAGTGCCTAGTAGGTGCCAGGTACTGTGCAGGGCACTGACACAGTCCCTGTCCTTAAAAAGCTGAAATTGCTCTTCAGGCTATGTAATATAGCTGTGTCCACTTTCTTTCTCTTACTATATTGCAAGAGAGAATGACAAGAACCAGATCATGAAAGACCTTATAAAACATGCCAAGAGGACATTGTTTATCACTCCTTTCTGCATGCATAAATCAGGACAATTACTTATTTTTGACATTATGGATTTAGAAAAACAAAATGTTGTTACCTGAATTAAAGCAGAGAACATTCTGAAATAGAGCACAATTCAAGTTATTTAAATTAGTATACCTTTTGTTTAGTTTTAATTATAGAACATTTTTCTGAGTTTTTCCTCCCCTCCTACTTAGAGTTTCTGAAATGTATTAATCCATTTGTCAAAATGTTTTGGCCTTAGAATACCTCATTTTGCCACTTTCCCAATGATTTTTAAACTCATGTTTATTTTAAAAGCAATGCAATCCATGTGTTTCTGAATCATTTCACTTAATCTATCCAAATAATGTTGTCCATGAATGTACTAATGGAGAAGAACCTCTTTTATTGGGTGTTTGAAATGCTTTAAAGAAACAACAATTTGCCAAGAAGTAAAGTAACTTCTAAAAAGTTTGGTGTTCTTGGTATCCATGAAACACATTTCATTAAATTTAATCAAGCACTTAGTTTTAGAATCCTCACAAAATAAGAACCATAAACATAGCAAAATTATGAGCTCACATTCCCTTTCTTTTCCAAACTATGAGAACTTAGTGCCTATATTTTCATAATTTGATAAAATGACTTTCATTAGAATCATCTCTGTGTGTTTCAGACAGTGAAAAGAAGAATGATACACTATAAGAAGAAGCTCTTTTAGGTTGAAAACAACTGAGCAGCTAAGTATTAGTAGAAAGAAAAAGTCATTATTTCCATATGCCAAGTGAGTATAACTCAATATAAATAGAACAAGTATAAAACCATCTGCCTTCTCAAAATAAATGGTCTGAACTTTCTTATTCTTTCCTTGATCTATCCCTTGACTACAAACAACTTTGCCTTTTTCCTTGTTTTCTTGGTTGGAGAACTTCTAAAATATTTTCTCCAGATGTGTAGACAGGTTCAATCAACAACAAAAACATCAACAATGACAATAAAACCTTCCTCTGTAGTAGCATAACATAGGGCTTGGACAGAGACAGACCTAAGTTCAAATCCAAGCTCCACTACTACAAACTGCTTGATCCTAGAGGACTTATTTTACTTTTTGATACTCTCTCTTTCTTTCTCTTTCTCTTTTGTAAATAATGATAATAATACATATCAGGGTTGTAAAAATTGAGAAAACTACTTAAAATATTTTATTCCCCCATCTCATTTTTCAATAGATCGAATTCAATTCTGAGTATTGATAGGCTACCAGATATTAGCTGATGCCTTTAAACCACATGGTTATAATGGATTCAATTTAATAATTGATTTTTAAATGATACATTAAATTATTTCTGTACTTCTATCAGTTTGTATATTATTTTCCACAGGCAGATTTTCCCACATATTATTTTCAATATTTGTTAAATTTTTCATTGTAACCATGGCACAATGTGTTAAGTCAAAACTTAGTACTTTTGCTAGTATTTATTTTTATGTATTAGGTTTCAAACACTCTTTGGTCGGTAGTTATCTACTTTTAAGCACTCCAATTTTGTTCTAAATTAACTTATCTCTTATTTATAGAGCTGAAATAGCAACTGAAAATTTGGACTGTAGACAAACTAAAATATAAAGCAATTTCATGTGATTCCTGGTAAGAAGAAAAGGAGAATCGTTCAGAGAACATTTGAGAAATTACAAATTGGAAAAAATAAGAAAACGTGACAAAGGATATGTGCCAGCTATCTTTTTTATTTTTTATTTTTTTAAGGAAGCTGCCCTAAAATCTTCTACTTACATCTCATTGGCCAGAATGAAATTGCATGGCCATACCCAGATCCAGTGGCTACTTGGAAATGTAATCTGAGTGTCTATATGTCCAGCTCTTTTATTTTTTATTTTATTTTATTTATTTATTTATTTTTAAGATTTATTTATTTATTTATTTATCCCCCCCTTGCTGCTTGTGTTTTACTGTGTCCATTCACTGTGTGTTTCTTCCGTGTCTGCTCATCTCCCCCTTGCTGTGAGGTCCTGCTGCATCAGCCCACTGCGCCGCGTGGGCCGGCCTGCTCTCACAAGGAGACTCCGGGAAGCGAACCCGGGGCCTCCCGCATGGTAAACGGGGGCTCTATCGATTGAGCCACACCCGCTTCCTGCTGTGAGGTCTTGCTGCATCAGCCTACCGCGTCGCCCGGGCCGGCAGGGCTGCCCTCACAAGGAGGTCCCGGGAAGCGCACCCGGGGCCTCCCGTATGGTAAATGGGAGCTCTATCCATTGAGCCACACTCGCTTCCATCTTTTATTTTTTAAACATGAGAGAAGTTCAGGATAGATATGGTAGTAAACATGGTCTCTTGCCATGTGATCCAAGTTTGGTTCTTTAAAAATTTTTCTTTCTGGAATATTTTCTATTCAGTAAGTGTAAGCCAATGAAGGAAAATTATCTTGCCTTTAAAAATTAACCCTTCATGTATGATAATTCTCTATACAGACATAGAGAACGCACACATTTAATAAAAATATAAATGAATAAAAATATGTCCTTTTTCTTAGTATCTATAAATATTACTAATTGTTATACTTTTATTTAAAAAAAATATAAGATCCTGAATTTGCTAACCTCTCTCCGTGGCCTTCCTAGACTTGCTTCATCTTATTTTCTCCTATATCTTTTTATTCTTGTTTTAAATTTTTATCCACTTTTTTCTGATTCAATATTAACATATTTAAAAATAACACCACAAAAAATCTACATTGATCTTCAAATTAACAGTGGAAAAATACATTCACTTTTCTTATATATATATTTACTGCTCACATTGTAAAGTCAGTAAAAATATCTATTTATCAAGTAAGCAATATACACATAGCTTGATTTACTTGCTATGGAGAATAGGGGAGAAGTAAACAGCAAAATGCATGTTGACATTTTTGAGGGTTGAGACTTACATGTTGTCTCATAGTAAGCAACATAACATCCTGAAGATATTTCCATTCTAAAGTTTGGGGTAAGGATAAAAATCATACATACATTCCCGAGTAAGAAAAATCAAAAGGATGGAGCCAGGCTCCTAAGGGTAGATTTTAAAATGTTCTTTGAAGGAGGACTAAATAATCAAAGAGAAAAGCCCAGGGCATTCTGGGAGATAAGAATGAAATAAACTACAAAGTAAATAATAGAGGTGGGAGTAAGCAAGGCAAGCAACAGGTTACTGACAGTTCTGTCTAGAATAGAGGAAGAATATTGAGGAGTAAAAGAAAGTACTTTTTTATAAGTGGAGTGGAAGGAAAGCCTTCAAAGATGCAATGGGTTTTTAATCATTCTTTCCACATTAAACATAATGTCAAATTTTAAATAAACTAAAATTTTAGAGTGGCTTTAGATTTACAGAAAATTTGTGAAGCTAGTAAAGAGAGCTTACGTATACCCCACACCCAATCCCATATTACTAACATTTTACAATAGTTGGCACATTTATCACAATGAATGTGCCAAATTTGATATATTATTAATTACTATTCAGATTTCCTTAGGTTTTTTACCCTAAAGTCTGTTTTCTATTCCAGGATCCCATCCAGGATTCCATATTACACTTACTCATCAAATCTCCTTAGGTTCCTCTGGGTTGTGACAGTTTCTCAAACATTCTTTGCTTTTGATGACCTTGAAAGTTTTGAGGAATACTGGGTCAGGTATTTTGTAGACTTAACTGTTCAAATCCAGCACATGTGCATAGTGATAGCAATATTGTATATACAAACCTCCTGTAGGGAAGCACTTTATCAACTAGAGTACAGTGCTTATATAGCATTTCCTTTATCTTTAATCCAACAAACTACATTCATTTCCAAAGTTACTTAGGTCAGCACTTCCTATGCTCACACCTTCCCCCAACATACACCCTGTTCAGTGTGGTTGTTTCATACATTTGTAAAAGACTTAAATTGTTTTGCCACATTTTGCATTCCATTCTGGAATCCCATCCCCTCACCTCCCAGATGATTTATTTTACACTTGCAAACATTATTGTTCATTCTTTGAGCTGTATAAAATTCTATGGGTATTTACAAATGGAGAGAGTCATGTATCTACCACTACAGTATCATACAGAATAATTTCACTGCCCTTAAAAATCCTCTGTGCTTCACCTATTCGACCCTCCTCTCTCCTGAAAGACCTGACAAACAATTTTTAAAGGTAGTTTTTATAATGTTTTAATCATAATAAATAATAATACTAACTTAGAAGACTGCTATTTTTCCGTCAATTTTTACCTCATGCCTATACATAATAAATATGGGGAAACATTTTCACCATTCCTAGAGTTTAATGATTTTACAGGAAGTACTACAGTGTAATAACTGTAGTTATATATTTGCCATATTATTTAAATCATTTCATAATATTTTGTGTAATACATGCTATTTAGCATCGATATGGAAGGCTGGCCTTTGAATTCAAGAACTAAAGAGGGTAACATCATGCTCACAGTAATCATATATATGAAATTATGCTCAATCGTTGAACACTGGAGGCCACAGTTTTTTAAATGAATAAGATATTTAGGAATCTAAACAACATTATCAAATATTGCATTAAACTTTATGAAATTTTTAAAGTAGAATTTTAATTTTATTGTTTTTTTCTAGTTTCTTAATATTTGAAATTGCATGCCACCTGGGAATCTGGATGCTAACAGTTACTAACAAGGATATGTTTTACTAATTCCTACCAAATTTCTCAAATGAGATTGTAGTGACAGAGTTTACTTTTAGAGTGAAAGCTAAGTCATCCAGCTTTATTAAATAGAAGGATAAAGAAGCTGCTAGGCTTCTGATTTTTAATAAGAAATCCATAATTATAGAAGTCTGTCCTACAGTATAGTTTATCTTCAGTGTTCCTGTACTGTCTTTTTAGACAGTACTGTTCCAGGTAGGTTGTAATTATATCTAAAGAGTTAACAAAATACTTTAAAAAAGCCAATTCTTAAAGCAAATTTCATTTTAATTTCATACAGATGTGTGTGTGTTCTTTTCTTTTCTTCTCTCTAAACACACACAACACACAAACGTCAGCACCTTCAGAGATAATGTTTAACAACATCCCAAATCATATTTTTTCACTAAGTTAAGCTATTTTGGCCCAATATATTATATAGCCCACTAATGCATTGCTCTACTACTATGCTTCCTAAATTCTTGGTAGAAGGAAATGGTTTGGGAAGAAAACAAATTAGTGCCCCAAGATTTGTGTACAAATGTAACAAAGATTTTCCATTTCTAACTCAAATGTATGTGTGGAAGGGCAGAAAGCACATAAAGTTTCGGTGAGAAAGTGGCAGCTGAAAACGGTACAATTTCATCTTTAAACTCCTTCACTTATCTTTCATATAAAGACCTCTACTTAATGGCAGTACAGTGGTGGATACAGAAGAGCACATGGGGCTACTTCCTTCTCTATACCAGAGTCCAAAGTTTCATTACTTAAAGAAATGTTTGCTATTGGAGAACATCAGGCATGCCAACTAGGAAGTTGTTCTGACCTTCCACTCTCTGGTCTCCAGGGAAGCCTTTATTTTATTTTAAGAAAAGGGAAACCATTGATTTTTTTTTTTTTTTTTTTAACATCAGACAGATACATATCACTACTAGTAGTAAATAGTCCACGATTCCCTGTATTATAATCCCCAGGGAATGTTCTGTAAGGGGTAACCAATGATTTCAACTTCTCAGGTATCAAGCTGCCCTTAAATTATATCCTTTATAGTCTTAGTTCATACTGTGTCAATAACAGGAAAACAGAAAGGGAACATAGTTCAAGCTTATGGAAAAGAATATTTGCTAAAAAGGACAAAAAAATCTGCTTGTACATGTTTAAGTTTATTTTTACATACAACCTAGGTATTTTTTTCTGTAAATATAGGAATACTTTGTGTCTCAGTGTGTATATTTGCAATAAAACAGGGTTAACTCCATATTGGATTCCTTCTTATCATGACCTCTAAGCATAATCCAAACTTGGATTGTGAAAATTATCCAAACATTATATTATTCCAATTTTTCATTCAATTATTCTAGTTCTCAAACACCCACCTCTGTGGCATCTTAGAATAACCTTTCTTTTTCAGAATAACTCTTAAAACTTAACACTAAGTATGCTATCGGGATAGAAGAAAAAAATGAAGTAAAGCTAATCTGAAGGCACATATATTATTATTTACTCCTCATTTAAAATCAAATGAAGATTTTAGAATGCCAATCTAATAAGTAAGGAATGTAGGGTTTGATTATTGCAGGAGTCCAGAAAAATGTGTAAGCAATTAAAATCTACACAACAGGAATTCTACTCTGAACTCTTACAGAATTTGGCACTTCTTGAAACACAAAGCCCTATCCCATCCCTTTCTAAGTACTCTTTTGAACTATGTCTTTCTCCAGTTGTTTCCTGTTTTCAAGCCTTTTCCCTTGTGCACACATGATGGTTTCCAGCAGCAACACATCTATCCTCTGGCCAGTTAGCAACCGCAGCAGCCAGAGAGCACCTGCATTAAGGACACATCTGCAAAACTCCCGTAGTTATCTCAGATTGGTTTGTTTAAGGGTGGTGGCATGACCCATAATGAAAGCCTGGGCAATATGACATTCTGATTGGACCAGCCTGACCCTTATGGAATTGGGGTTGGGGTCAGTAATATGTGAAGTGTATGGGTGGGGATTTTTTATCTAAGAAGTTTCAGGGTACTAACACCAAAAGATTGGAGAATAGTTGCTTGGCAGACAAAGAAGTTCTGATATTTTTAAGAAATGGAAAGTGTTGGGGGTTGACGTAGGTATTAATTCAGATGTGCTTATTTAATAAATATTTTTCTCATCACGTACTGATCATCCCAGGAAAAAAAAAGGGGCTATAAGAAGAAACTTTCTGAGTTGGTAAGCAGAAGAGCTAATCAATAATTTCAGCGTTGCCACTGAGCTGAGCCAAAGACTTTGGACAGTCAAAAAGAAGTGTTGATTAAATCATCTTTAGGTCTCTCACACTTCTTTGGCTCCACGACCCATGAATACGGTCAATAAGCTATTACCATGTATGTCTAAAAGATAGTAAACTAGATGGGTGGCCTCAGACTAACAAAAATGAAGACATCATGTAAAGTGAATAGTTGAGGAAGAAAGCCTTATTGTATTTGGGAAGATTCCAAAGTTCATGTGTTACCCCAAGGGCTCACATTTTTATTCATATTTTCTTATAATTTCTTGCAGTTACCCAACAATTTCAAACAACACCCCAAATAGGCACTACTACAACACTGCATTTTCATTTTAGTCTGCCTAGCTATTGCATACCTAAAGAAAAATAAATAAAAACCCTGAAAAGCAGCCAACTCAAATATTGTACACCTGGCTCCCATTTGTTATAAGATTATCACTGAAAACAAAGATTCTTGACTTTTACAACCCTCAATTGTATGGCCTCCTCTGCAATATTCCCAGTCTAAACTCGTAGAAACTGAACCAAGAACAAAGAAAACCCCTGAAAAAGATCCATGTTATATCTCCATATTAACATCTCCCTCTCCTGGCCCTTGAACTCAATGACAGCATTTGAAACAAAGGTATAAAACAGGAAATATGACAGCAAGAAAATGTTGGGTTCCTTCCATCCACCCACCCAAGTGAAACGATAAAACTAAAATATGACAAAAACATTTTCCTTTGGCAGGAGAGTTTTGCTTTTCTTTTGGAGATACCGAGGCCCCATGAAAGAAAACATTTCTTTCAGTGTTAAAAATGTTTTTGAATGTAAAAATGTTTAAGTTTCTTAAATGTGAATTTGGATTAGGAAATCATGAAGAAAACACTATAAAACAGACTGCCAGAAGGACTGCCTGCTGCCTAGGTGTGTCTACATTTAACCATTCCATTTTGCTCCAGTTTTAAATTGCAATTTCTAGTTAAAATAGGCTTGCCGGGTTCGCTGGATCTGTGGAAAAAGAAAAAAAACAGGGATCAGAAATCTAAGTATAGAATTCTATTCAAAAAGACTTCAAAATCATTAAGACCGGCCCTCTGGCTCTAAGTCTGACTGTTCTTCAAGTGTTCAAGATATTGAGCAGAGCAGTAAGCCATTGTTTTTTTTTTTTTTTCTTTTTTCCTTGAAGGACTAGATGCATATATTTGAATAATAACCTTATCTCATTTGTAAGCATCCACATATCTGAAAATCTTTAGTAAAATGAAATTCTGCATTACAATTCTGTATAGCTATTACGTCTTTTTAAAGCACATCTTAAAAATCAATCTCATTACATAGAGAGAGCTGCAATGTTCTGTCCTCTCTATGCTACCCGCGCTGTGCAAATGTATTCAGATATTAACTCTCTAATTGAAAATAGCATCATCCCACTCTTGGTAATCTGTCAGATAGATATATATTTATTATATATATTTGCTCTTAGGGATTCTAGAGACACTTTCCCGAGTTCACTTAACATAAGCAAGAACTGTTGCAAACTACTGTATTTACTTTAATCATGACTCAAGGAGAGCAAGAGTTATGGAAAGTGAATAGTTGGTCTAAAGATTCAAAGTATTGGGTTTTGGAGATAGAGTGGGAAATATGGAAAATTTCAGCATAGTGCAAATGGAGAATTCGAAATATGGTGGATAAATAGATATAGAGTTATCTGCTATGTGAGTTAGCCCTGGAGGAAAGGTTTGTGTGAATAGATAGGATGGGTCATGATTAGGAAGGAACCCAGGTCTGCATGGATAAGAAAGTGAAGGGTGGGCCTTCAGGAATTCCAGGTAGGAGAAACTAAATATGGAATAGTGGCAGGAGATGGGAGGATCAGTAAAGGTCTGAATGAAAGTTGAAGACCTCCTGATAGTGAATTGGAGTGTCAGGAACAAAACATGGACAGGGGTTGTGTTAGAAACTCTCTTCTGAATTCACATCGCCACTCTAATTTCTTACCAAACTACCCACTCAGGTTGGCAGTCATGATTTCTTCTATTCCCAAAGCAGTGATGAACTAATTTACTCTGCAAGCTTCCTAAAGACAGACTTGTTGAGCCCAGGAATAGGAACTGTAGGTCAATTATCATCTTTGAAGTCTAAAGTGGAGAGTAGCTCTAAGTGTAAAGGTCTTAAACTATGTTGTAGCTTTCAATTAATAGTTTTTGTTTTTTTTTTTATTAAAGAAACCAAAATAAGGAAATTTCCCTTTCAGTAAGTGTGCCTGGCTATATGACAGAAAAGCCAAAGACCAAGCATTGCCAGCAACCAGCTCCAGAACATCACAGTCATTTGGGAGAAAGCATTGTCCTGATAATGTCTTGATTTCATACTTCTCCTAGCCTCAAAAATGTGAGCTAATAGATTCCCATTGTTTAAGCCGACCCATTGCATGGTATTTGCTTCAGCAGCCAGAAAACTATACGTATCAGGGGTTAGGTCTTCAATATATCTTTGTGGGGGACACAATTCAACCCAAAACAGAGTGTGTCTGTGTAAATGGAGGAAGGAGAAGGTAGAAAACTACTAAAGTCATTTAGTGAGGTTTCATCAGTATCCTCTTAACCTGTGGGGTGCTGTTACCTCATTCAAATGGGAGCATCTTCCTTGTTAATGTCTACAGCTGGTTCATTCTGGGCTTGTTCTTTAGATTTGGGCAAAATTCAATGTAATGCTCCATGGCTGACGCTGCATCATCTCAGGTATTGCAGGTTGAGGAATGCTGAGCTCCTTGTTACCATCTTTTCCCCAGCCCACTCACCTTGCATTTTCTACTTCAGAGTTACTTTTCATTGTCTGGTGTAGCCTCTGCACTGTCTTCTACCAGCTGTGTGAGAATGTGTGACAATGAGCTCTTCTCTGTTTCACTCCATCGCTCTCATTCTCCTTCATAACCCCAGGGCTGAAAAAAATCATGCACTCTCCTTTTACTTCTCCAGTCCAATTTCAAAAATGTGGGTTCAGCAATACTGTAATATTCATGCATCTATGCCAAAGATGTACTATGTTGATAATGGTGGAGTATGGAAATAGTGTGCCAATGTATGCTATGGACCATGGTTGGTGGTAATAGTCTGATGATATTATCTCATAATCTGAAACAAATGATCCACCACGGTGTGGTGTGTTGATAGAGCGGTATTGTGTGGGAATGCTGCACATGTGCATGATTGTTTTGCAAGTTCACAAATTGTGTAATAAAAATATATTTTTAAAAAACAATAATAGGGTGGGTTGGGGGAAAAATACACCAAATGTAAGATATGGACTATAGTTAGTAGTAAGATTTTGATGATATTATTTCATAGTTTCTAACAAATGTCTCACAACAATGCAAGGTGTTGGTGGTGGGTTGATGTATGGGACCCCTGTATGATGTTTTGCTTGTTTGCTTTGTGAGTTCGCAGCTTCTACTATACACTTACTGTTTATGTATGTTCATGTATAAATGATAATAATAATAATAATAATAATAATAATGGGGTAATAATAATAATGGGGTGGGTTGGGAGAAAAATAAACCAAATGTAAGATACTTTGGTTAGTAGTGATATTTTGAGGATACTCTTTCATCATTAGTTAAAAATGTTTCACAACAATGAAAAGTATTGGTTTTGGGGTGAAGTGTGGGAGCCCTGTGTGATGTTTTGTATGTTTCTTTTGTAAGTTCACAGCTATTACTATACAATTATTGTTTATGTATGTTTATGTATGAGTGACATACTTCACTAAATTAAAAAACCACCATGGGTTCAGTAACCAGATGCATGAGTTTGAGTTCAGATTCTGCCACTTAAGTGTGTATGTATATGTAAGGTATAAAAATTAGTTATTGAAATGTCTACCTCATAGTAATGTTGCTAGAATAAGAAATAAATCAATCCCTGCAAAGTACCTAAAATAGTTGTGCAATAAATGTTATAATCTATTATTATTATTATTCCCTCTTTTGTACCTTACTGGTGAGCTTTATGAAATAGGTCCTCCAGGCTTTTACTGTGAAAATGCAAATTTTACAAATTTCTCCTTTCCATAAAGAGTAGCTTTTGAGCTTACATTCTTGTTAAAGTTCTAGAACCAAACTTCTCCTCAACTATGGTTATAAGATAAGATTCATTATTGAGTTAGAAGAGACGTTGTAATAAAACAATTTAAATGGAGGAATTGAGATAGATTGGATTTAATATTTGAGAGTTATTATTTCTAGTACCTCTAATTAGAGTAGGTTGATGTATGAATGGTAGGTGAAGGAATGAGGGGAGAGAATAAAGAAAAGCTTTCTGAGAAGTTTGTCTATAAAAAGGATAAAATAAATATGGAGAAATGGGAAACATAATGGGTCCAGACAAGTTTGCTTGTGTACAAAGAGGCAGGGCCTAGTTTCTTTCACTTGAATTGGGTGGGACTAGTGACTTCCTTTACCAACAGTGTGACAAAAGTGACATTCTAGAACTTTCCAAAACAGGCTCAAGAAACCCTGTAGCTTCTACTTTCATCCTCTTGGGATCATACCTCCATTAAACAAAGCTCAGATTTGACTCATGAGAGTGTACCTGGGGAGACAGAAGCTTAATCTGCCCCTAGCTGTTGCAACAATCCCAACTGAGATACCAGAAATGTGTGTGAAGCTATCTTGGATGTTCCAGTACCAGCTGACGCCATGGGATGAATGACCCCAGCAGAGACCAGCTGTGCACAGTGTGACCTTGACAAATTTTAGAACTGAGAGTAATTAAATGGTGGTTGATTTAAGCTACTACATTTTAAATTGGCTTCCAGAAACACTGATAATTATTTAACATGGGGAAGAAACATGAACAGAGGGATAACTAGTTGATATAGCCACAGCAGGGGAAAGTGGGGTCACAGAGAGGGGACAGGTTATAAGAGCAAAGCAGAGAAGAGTTTGAACTATGATAAAAGGGTGAATGAATAGTAATCTGCCTTTTTTTTCCCAAGAGGAAAGAAAGGGCAAATTTGTGACATAGATTTGGAAAAATAAACATTTTTACTTTTCATTTATATTTTTTTTGAATTAAGGGCATTAAAAATGTTGATAGATAACATATTTGAATTATTTCCTCTGACTAGGGATAAAGGCCTTCTGAAGGGCTTATAAAATGTGTTGATTGTGAATTTATGGTAGTAGTAATATTAGTAAACTATGTTATTTTCTTCAAGGCAAAGGTGTGGGAAATAATTTGGTTTATTTCTGGGCTGGAATTTTTCCAAGCATTTATAACGCAAACCTATAGGGCAAGAGAAATTAGGATACTGATAAAGAAGATTGACTTAAATCATGAAGCTTGGGATATACTTTTGAAATAAAAATGGATTTTCAGGGATAGGAAGAAAGTCAAAGTGTCAATGCACTCAAGGTTCCAGTGAGGTCAAAATAAGCGCTACAGAGGAAAAATCTGAGCAAGCAATCTGAAATAAAGTACGTTGTGGTTTGAGAATGGTTCATTTGATTTGATGACAAAACCAGGGTTTGATCATAAGGTTGTGTAGATGAAAGAGTGAGGACTAGGTCATTGGAAAGGAGGTCAAAGAAATGACTGATTTTTATTTTAGATAAATTGTCCACTCTGAAACCATTTGGGATAATGGCTGGAGTTAGGATAGAAAAGAAATGGCGAGCTGAGTCACAATATGTTAAATGAATGAAGTGAAGGACTAGGAGGTCAGCAGATGGAAGAAATAAGGCATGCACCGTACGTTTCCAGTGGCATGAGCTAATAAAGCATAATTTGTTGTGTTTTAAGTCTAAAAATTCATTGTTATTGAATTAGTTTAGTAGATTAAGATTATTCACACATTAAAATAATGTAGTTCTGTATTTTAACATAGAGAATGTACTATTATCACTTATCCAACAGCATATATAAAATGATTTAAATTTTATAAAATTATAAATGAAATAATGTTTACAGGTGAAGTTATTAATGATTATTAGTGATAATTTCTATGTGGTGAGATTAGTTGATTTTTTATTTTTTATATACTTTAATTTATTGTATACAGATTTATAATAAGCATTTATTATTTTGAAATTCAGCAAAGAAACTATAAAGCTCATTTTTATTTTGGAAAACAGAATATAATTATCCTAGCTATTCACGAAACTGGTCATCTATTTTACGCATAAGAAATCGAAGTTACAATGAAAAGCCATCTATACAACTCTGTATTAATATAGAATGAGAAAAGAGAAGAAGGAGTTTTAGGAAACGTATATCCCACAGCCCCAAGAATTCTCATATGCATATTATCAAATATTAACAAATTTGTACATCATTTCTGAACAAAGCTTTGGTTTTGATAGAACTTGACTTGTAAATGTGGAAATATGTTACTTCCTCTATTTTTCAGTTAAACATATGCTTTGAAAACTACTGATACCTGATGGTAAACCTCTGAAGAAAGATGGAAAAAATAATTAAATAAAATTAATAAAAACTTTTTTGTGTGTCTGTCAATAAACATTTAGGAAACTAATAATAAAACAGTATATTACAAATCCAGATACAGAAAACTTAGTGACATACTAAGGAAAGAGATTATACAGAAAAGAGATTATAAATTCCAACAATACTGACAACTTGGAATAGTAATTAATAATATACAAGTTTCCAAGAAGAAAAGCTTTGTTGGGGGGCCTGGGGCAAAACAACAGTTAAGTACACAGATATTGGGAGATTTTCACATTTGTCTTTGTTAATCCCTACTTAAAAGACTGTTAGAAGAAGAGATCATAGGATGGTAAAATTCAACCATTTTCATCTCAACATTCCCTCAGACATAAAGACAATACATGCCAACCACCTCTAGACTCCAAAGTACAGTGGAGCTCATGCAGCTAAAGTGGTCAAAAACAGCCCTACAAAATATTGTATTATCTCACTGATATGAAATAATCAGAATAAGCAAATTTATAGAGTCAGAAAGTAGAATACAGTTTACCAGGGGCAGGCGTGGGAGTAGAAAATGGGGAGTTAATGCTTAATTGGTACAGAGTTTCTGTTTGGAGTGCTAGAAAAGCTTTGTTAATGGATGGTAGTGATGGTAGCACAACATGGTGAATGTAATCAACACCACTGAATTATATATTTGAATGTGGTTAAAAGGAGAAATTTCAGGTTTTATAAATGTTGATGGAATAAAAATTTTGAAAAACCATAAAACTGTACAACACAAAGAATGAATCCTAATATAAACTATGGACTATAGATAATCATATATTTATAACCATATTATTTCATCAATTGTAACAAAGGTACCACATTTATGCAAATGGGAGCTGTTTGTGTGAGGGTGGGTATGGGAGGGCATGATTTTTTTGTAAACCGACAGCTTCTCTAAAAAAAAAATAGTAGCAAAACAAATACAACTAAGCCATCCACTTTGAGTTTATCTGTATATAGACATTGACCTTTATACGTAGAATCATCTATAACTCAAGGCTATTTATTTATTTATTTATTTTTCAGTCATCTGGTCTCAGGGAACTTCCCATGAAGCCACAGGTGCAGGTTGAAAGAGACAATGAGACAGAAGGAGCTATGCAAATCTGAGAACTTGCTCATACAGCTTCGTTGTACCTTTTATATATGCTCAGACTCCATCTTGTGTTTACCATGTCCAGATGATGATGGAGTGCATCTGTGCAATCTTGGTTTTATGATTTTGTGGAGCAGATGACATCCATTTCATGATGGGCAGCTCACGTCACATGGTAACATGCTCACTATATTCTTTCTCCTATCTATTCTTTAGAGGCTAATTTTATTTTACCTAAAACCTAGGAAGAAGGGCTTAATTTGATCCACTTAGAGAACTTGATGTGTATCTCCTGGGGCTTGGAGGTGTCTGATTCATACTAGCTAGCTGCTGAGACTGAAGCTTACAGTGATCACTGATTTGGGGAGAGCCATTGTAACACATTAAGTTTCTATTATGATGCACTATCAAACAAGAAACTGTTTCTCAAAAGGTTGATTAGTTATTTGAAAAGAATGACATAGCATTGCTCTACAATACTAAAGGTTTGCATTGTTACTTACCTATAGAGGCCCACCAAAAGGCTCCTTCCAACTTCTCTACATATTATGGATATTATAATAATCATTGGATCTGGTGGTCTTATAGCCCAAGTGGCAGAGCAGATTGCAAGGTAGCCTGGATTTACAGACTTCTCTTTTTCTGGGCCTACTGCAGCTTGGAAGCCTCTCAGGTTACTTAGACACTTACAAAATGAATAGAATTAGTACACTTATGTGAATTAATAAAGTGTATGTTTCCTTAAAAAAATCACAAAAGTGCTCTAAACATTATACCTCTTTCTTAGAGTTAGGAAGACCCAGATACAGCAATTTCTTTTTTACTGTCAAATTTTTTTAATATGCTCCAGACCATTGGTGTACTAGAAATTTCATTATGCTGGCAGACCCCTATATTTTTGTAGGATTTATTTAAAACCGTCTAGCATGCATGTGCCTTACCAAGATGTTTAGGATGGTTGTTACCACCTTCCCACTATGTTCAATCAGCACCAGGGTCAATATCATGAAGATCATACACCAGTGTGCTATTTTATGGATTGGAGAGGTGATCAAAATCCCTGTAAGCTAGATTATGATATCAGGCTGGAAAGATGACAGCCACAGAATATTTCTAGTTCTTTATCTAGATTTGATCAGGGAACCTAGCTTAAGCCCTGCATTAAACATTTTTTCCCCATGTTTTCCAGTGCACTTAGAAGAAACCAAGTATGTTCAGCCTATGCATTATTTCACTATAATGTTCCATGTTAACTACTTGGTCACCCAAAACTTTGCCTTCTATAGGCAATTTATTATAACTGTCTACAGGTATTTTTCTAATATATTCCATGAACTATGAGTATTCCCTTCACCAAAGGGAGAAGAGGTTTTAATACTTTTAATCTAATCAGATCAGACACCAATTACAGATAATTTGGTAACAATTCTGAGAACTCATTCCTAAGGTCTTGTTTCTTTAGAACATTGTTGTCCAATATAAATTTAATGTGAGCCACTAATGCAAACCACCTATTTATTTTTAAACATTTAATAATCATATATAGAAGGTAAAAATAGTAAAATTAATTTCATGATTCATTTGTTTAACCCTATATATGTAAATATGCTATTTCAACCTTTAGTTAATATAAAATTATTAATGATATATTTGCATTATTTTTTTTTACTGTCTTCAAAATCTGGTGTGCATTTTACACATACAGCATATTTCAATTGTAATTAATCACATTTCAAGGCTCAATAGCTACATGTGGTACTGGACAGTGCATATGTAGAATTTCTGTCAACAATTTCTATATCAGTCAGGGTAAGATGAAAGAAGCAGAACAACATAAATGATACAAATTAAGGAATTTTACATAGGGATTAGACCTTACACAATTATGGACATTGGAAGGGAAATCTCTGCCATGCGTCTGTCTCTGTCTCTAGTGTTGAGGGTGAAGCCATTTTCTATCATCCAGAAAAGCAGTCAGAAAAGAAAAGAAAAGAAAGCTAGATATGTACAAGAGTGAGGATAAGGAATCCACAAACATGAACTGGAAGCCACATTATTCTCTCTGCCTCCAACTGTTGCCAGGGGTAATAAGTAAGAGAAGTTCAAGCCCTTTACCTCAGACTTGCACGGTTTCTTGGCCTAGGACTTGAAGAACTGTAAGGAAGCTATTAGATGGGCCCTATGCCATCTAAATGAGACTGAAAATCAATGACAAATACAAGCTGCCACAATGTGTGGGATCCTACACTAAAGTTAAAATAATAAAACATGTTTGTCAATTTACTGCTACTTTCCAAACTTATGCACATTTTTTATGGTCAGTACAAATCCAGAACCATGTAGAACCAGAAACTTTGTAAAACAAGTTTCTGGCCTGATGAATGTGACACAGTAATAAACCACTACACTATATTTATATTAAATTTTTATTTCAAAATGAAGACCAAACTAAGGAAATTTATATGAAATATCACAAGAAGGATTCGTATCCCTAATTTATAAAGGGCCCTTATTAGTAATTTATAAAACAATATTAATCACCAATAATTAAAATGAACAATGATCATTCTCAAAAGCCATAAAGGTCACAAAAACAGAGTCCCATTTCTAAGAGAAAAAATGCAAATATAAAGATATACTGTTATCCCTTTCACATCACAACTTTTCCCATCATGGTTTGGGTATATCACTGGTTGGCTTAAAAAGTTAAAAGGGAGTTTTAGGGGAGTTTTGCAGACGCCACAGACAACATGCAAAGGCCAACAGATGACACAGAAACAGTTTAGAAACTCAGAAATGCATAAAATATATGTATAGTATTTTATAGTATCAACACATTTTATCTTTTAATACCATAAATATACACAATTTCTCCTTTACAGTTAAAATAAGTAAAAAGTTAAAGTTTGTGAAAAGAACATTTTTCCTGCCAGCAGACAACATACAAAAGCTAGTAAAGTAGAGATATCTTAAAAAGCTTATTAACTTACAAATGCATAAAATGTATGTACTATTGTTACATATAATATTACCTGTACAGGAGGTATATTACTGTTTAATAACATAAATGAACAACTACACAATTTTTTTTCTAAGAATTATATCTGTACTAAAAGAACGGGTGGTTCTGCTCACTGGTTTGGGGATGCCAAGAGTGTTTACAGCCGCATCTCGCGGTGATCTCGCCATGATCCTTGCATGGCGAGTTTTTCGTATCTTGCGTCTTCCAAATGCCATACACTCTATTAAAATCATGGATCTCAAGCATATCGTCCCTAGTGGTTTAGAAAATGCTCCCCCAAAATAGAGGAAAGTGTGAACTTGAAGACAAAGATAGAATTGTTAGATATGCTTCGTTCAGGCAAAACGGCTGCTGCGATTGGCCACTATTACAGCGTTAATGAGTCTACAGTAAAGCATATCAAGAAAAAAAGAGAAGAAAATCTGCGAAGCCTTTGCTGCAGCTACGCCAACAACTGCAAAGCATTTGCATAAACCATGAGATCCCCATCTCTCTCGCGTAGAAAGTGCAACATAGTTTTGGGTGCAGGACTGTTATAAAAAAAAGTTATTCTGGTAGACTCTGGCATCACAGGCGGAAAAGCTAAGTCCTTACACGAAACCCTAAATGAAAATGAAGGTGAAGGATCTATCCTTACGGATTACAGACCAGTAAAGGCTGGCTTGAAAATTTTAAAAAAAGATTTAGCCTTACCCAGTGTAAAAATAACTGGAGAGGCAGCTGGGAAGTTTTCTGAAACTCGGAAGAAACTGATTGATGAGAAAGGCTACAAACAGGAAGAGATATTCAATGCTGACAAAACTGCCCTATATTGGGGAAAAAATGCCTCAAAGGCCAATTCATCAGCAGAGAAGCAAGCCCAAGGTTTTAAAGCTGCAGGGGATAGGGTAACCTGCTCTTTTGTGCCAATGTCACAGGGTTCAAAATAAAGACAGCCCTGCTACAGGAAGCTGCTAACCCTCCAGCTTTGAAAGGAGAGGAAAAGTACCAGCTGCCTGTTTCTGGATTTTCAATAAGAAAGCATGAAAGACCAAAGCACTTTTCCTTGACTGGTTTCATCAGTGTTTTGTGCCAGAGGTTAGAATATACCTTGCCAGCAAAGGACTACCCTTTAAGGTGTTATTGCTTCTGGCCAATGCTTCCAGCCACACAGAAACCCACGAATTCCACGTTGAAGTCATCTGTGTGCCACTTACACAGATTTTCCAGATCTCAGAGGTTCTGCACCTCTAATCCCCACCATGTGGAAGGGACCACTGTAGCTGGATGACTGTGGAGAGTTGGCAAAGTAGGAAGCTCCAGCAATCAGTCCCTTCACCAGAGAAGCTATTAAACAAGTACGGTCTGAATCAACTCTTTCGGAACTTTTGACTCATTAGAACACTGTGCAGAATCCAGTGAAGAGCTGGAGGAAGAGGCTGGTGATTTGAGGCAAATATCAGTGAATTGTGCTCTCCAGGGATGGCTATAGTCGCCCTTCCCCCTGTCTCACAACTGGCAGCAGTGAGGCATCACCCTTGTGCAGTGTGCTGGTGCCAGCATGGGACATACAGACCTATTTCCCTGAGTTCTGGGGGTGTACGGTCACATCGCTGATCACTGCTTTTGATTAGCTACTTCAGATACTTGGGGGCCTGGCCTGAGGCAGTCCATTGTTCCAACCCACCCTGGTCAAAGGTGGCAGAGGAGACTTAAAGACAGTACTCTTTCTCAGAGCTTCAGAGGACAGTTAAAGAACTGCACTTGCTGGACAGATGTTGAGTCAAGACAGAGCAACTTTGCAGAGCTATGATGGAAGCTACTGGTGCCTTCCTAGCCCCTCTATCATCCCCTCTCCAAGACAATTTGGAGCCTACCAGCGCTTCCTTTGTAGGTCTCTGGCCATGTTGCAGCTGGGAAAGATTGTTTTGAGAAACTCCTCTCATTCATTCCTCTGCTCCCGGAATTTTCCTACCACATTAACACAATAAAAGAAAAAAGAAAAAAAACCACATACACACACACATACAGACATGATCATCTCCATTGACGCAGAAAAGGCATTTGACAAAATCTAATACTTCCTCTTAATAAAAACACTTAGAACACTAGGAATAGAAAGAAACTTCAACATGATAAAAGGCATATTTTAAAAGTTCACAGATAACATAATACTTAATGGTGAAAGACTGAAAGTTTTCCGTCTAAGATCAGGAACAAGACAAGAATGCCCACTTCACCAGTTATTCAACATTGTACCAGAATTTCTGAACAGAGCAATTAGACATAAAAAAGAAGTAAAAGGCATACAAATTGGAAAGGAAGAAGGATGTCTATCCCAATTTGCAGATGGCATGACCCTATACACAGAATATCCTGAAAAATCTCCAACAAAGCAACTAGAGTGAATCAATGGATTCAGCAGAGTGGTGGAGTACAAGATCAATATGCAGAAATATGTTATGTTTCTGTCCACTACCAATGAACAATTGGAAGAAGAAACAAAGAAAAACATTCCATTTACTATAGCAACTAAATTATCAAATATCTAGGGATAAATCTAACCAAGAATGTAAAGGACTTTTACACAGAAAACTATAAAACATTACTAAAAGAAATCAGAGATCTAAAAATAAATGGAAGGACATTCTATGTTTATGGATTGGAAGACTAAATACAGTTAATATATCAATTCTCCCCAAGGCAACACAGATTTAACATAATCCATATCAAAATTCTAGCAACCTTCTTTGCAGAAATGGAAAAGCCAATCATCAAATTGATACAGAAGGGCAAAGGACCCAAAATGGCCAAAGCTATATTGAAAAAGAATAAAGAAAATGGAGGACTCCCACTTCCCAATCTCAACACTTATTATAAAGCCAAAGTAATTAAAACAGCATGGTACTCACACAAGGACAGACATATAGACCAATGGAATCAAATTGAGAGTTCAGAAATAAATCCTCACATTTATGGCCAACTGATTATTGACAAGGGGGAAAAGTTTATTCAATTGGGAAAGAATATTCTCTTCACCAAATTATGCTGGGAAAAGTGGATAACCCTATGTAAAAGAATGAAAGAGGACCCATACCTCACATTATACACAAAAATCAACTTAAAATAGAGCAAAGATCTAAACATAAGAGCCAGAACTATAACACTCTTAGAAGGAACCTATGCAAGCATTTTCAGGACCATGTGTTAGGCAATACTTTCTTAGATTTAAGCCCAAGGCACAAGCAACAAAATGAAAAATAGACAAATGAGACACAATCAAAATGAAAAACATTTGTGACTCAAAGGACTTTATCATAAAAGTAACATGACAACATATACTATAGTAGAAAAATTTTTGGAAACCATGTATCTGATAAAGATTTAATATTTAAAATATAGAAAGACATCCTTCAACTCAACAACAAAAAAAGAAAAACCCAATTAAAACATGGGCAAAAGGGTTGAATAGACATTTGGCCAAAGAAGATAACTATTTAAAAAAAACAACAAAAAATTACAAATGTTGGGCAGGATGTGGAGAAATAGGAACACTCAACTGTGGAAGACAGTTTGTCAGTTCTTCAGAAAGTTAAGTATAGAATTACCTAATGATCTGGCAATCCCACTTCTAGGTATGTATCCATAAGAATTTAAAGCAGGAATTTGAACATATATTTACATGCAGATGTTCATAAAGGCATTGTTCTCAATTACCAAAAGATGGAAGCAGCCCAAGGGTCCATCAATCGATGGATGCATGAAGAAAATGTGTATATACACACAATGGAATATTATTCAGGCATAAAAAGGAATGGAATTCTATTGCATGTGTCAAACTGGATGAACCTTGAAGGCTCATGTTGAGTGAAATAAGCCAGAAACAAAAGATAAATATTGCATGACCTCAGTGATATGAAATAATTAGAATAAGCAAACTCATAGGGTTAGAATCTAGAATACAGGTTAATTAAGGATGGAGTGGGAGTAGGAAATAGGGAGTTAAGGCTTAAATTTACAGTTTCTATTTGGGATGATGAAAAAGTTATGGTAAAAGATGGTCGTGATAGTAAGACAACATTGTGAACATAATTAGTAGCACTTAACTGTATATTTGAATGTGATTAAAATGGGAAATTTTAGGTTGTATATATGTTACTGGAATAAAAATTTAAAAAAAGAACAACAAAGGGACAATACAACACAAACAGCAAACCCTAGCTAAATCATGGACTATAGTTAATCGTGCAATTATAAAACCGGTCTTTCATTACTTCTAACAAATATACCACACTAATGCAAGATATTAATAATAGGGTGGTATATATATGGGAACGCTGTATTTTATGCATGATTTTCAGAAAACCCACAACTTCTCTAAAAAAAAGAATATTGCTAACAATTTTGTCTTTTTGATGGAGAGGGTGCTCTGAATATGCTATTCATACATTGCTAAGTGGCATAACATTGATATAAATTTAAAGAAAAACAATTTTTTATAATGCCTCATAGTTTTAAAATGTTTCTACCATTTACTGCAGGATTTCTACTTTTGGTGATTTTCCTTGTGGAAAACCAGATGAATGCAATTCGAGATATTTACTCATATTTGAAAATATCTAAAATAAGGAAATGATAATCATATAAAATGCTTTAAAAAACATGTTAAGTAATGAATGCCGGATACTTCACTGTGCATATATTTATAGTATGATCCTAGCTTGGAAAATACATTGAAATAAAATATTTTAGTATATTAACACTATTTCTAGGTGATTTTAAATCCATTATTATACTTCCCTCTCTTTTGCAAGAGTTTTTGAATTTGCATATCATATTCATTAAATTCTAAAAGCTAATGAACATTATTAAAATATTAGCTTTATTTTAATAGCATTTTTTGTCCTGAAACCATTTAGTACACATACATATATTGTTACAACATTTCTGATATGTTTAATGGCTTATTCTTTTAACTTTGCCTTAAAGCTTTCATGAAAGTCTGGCAATTTGTCCATTTTCCCTCATTAATTTAATAATTCCTAATTATTTTTATGTGCAAATTACAGTTAGAATAGATATAAAATTGCATAAAGATCTCAGACTTCACAATATATGAATTAATTTAATTCAAAAGTAGAAATTAATTTTTAGCTGGAAATTAAGAAGTGAAAGAATTATTTTCAATATAAAAAAGTCATGTAGTCGTGTATGTAAGTAAGTGGCAAATTATATTCAACTTGCAAATAAGGTGAGTGACTTTAACAAAAAAAAAGTACACAGAAATACAAAGTTGTGAGTACAAAGGAATGTATCACACTACTCTGACCTCCTATACCAATTGTTCATACCCTTGCCTCTACAGTTTATTACTCTGCCCTGCTATTCTACTGTGGTTCCAATGTGAGGTTTATCTCTCACAAGATAATCTTGTTATAGACAATCTAGTTATTGATTGTCTTCAACAAAGGACAATGTTGTTAATAGTTTATGTGTCACTTCAAATCCATCTTATATCTAGAATCTATATATACACAAATCTTTGCTTCCTAAAACTGATGGTGATTACTCTGTCTAGAAGTCATAATGTTTCACAAAAAAATCTTGTTCAGCTGGTAAATCTTTCTCAAGTCTATTCTATTATTTTTCCTTAAGAAGAAAAAAAGAGGTTGACGGACAGAGGATTTATTTGAACAGCCAATGTCTTTTTCACCGTGAAGCACATAGAGACCAGTTTTATAGGCATTTCTTGAACAATATTATCCTTTATATCAGATTGAAATGAAAAATAGGGATTTTCAAAACATCTTCTTCACTTTAACTTAAATGCTGCTTACTATCATCACTCTGATGTGTTTTCCACCTGAAATAAAAGATGTACGTTCTACAGCTTGCTCATAGAAGAAAAAGACCTATATTTAATACAAAAGGAGAACTTAAAATTTGATCTTTCCAATAATCCAAAAGACAAACTACAGTTCCACAAGGGATACTACCTGAGATATGTTTACTTACTGTCAGGATAAATGGTGTATTTGAAAGAAAGGGTAATAGCAGCTGTGAGATTGGAAACTGTGGGTTTGATTCTATGTAGGGGTATCAGAAAGAGGATCTGCAGTTAGTACACAACAGAGCCAATCAGTTCAAGTTCCAGAGAGAGAAAATGAAGGAAAGAAAAACACAATAGAAAACTCTAATAAGTTAGAAAAGTTCAAGAAAGCACTGTGTGGGACATGACCAGTTCTCTTTGGAGCAAGAGTCATGTTGCTGACGTTCACAGGTGCTTCCTAGTTTCTATTACTGAAGCACTCTGAGCATGTATGTTTGTTCATTTTTCTTATTGCTCAGTTTGTGGTCAACTGGGAGAATCTGACAAGTAAACATAATTTCAGTGAAATGCGTTACCTTGTTCTTCTCTGTATTATTTTATTGAACAGTCTGATCCTTAATATTTCTCTGTTAAATTTACTTTTCTTTATTTTAAAGAACATGTGACTTGAAACTCTAAGATGCCCACTCATCCTCATAGAATAGTTTAGAGGGATAGCGGTAAAGGCGTATTTGAGAGAAGCTAAAGAGATCTTAAAGCTACTAATCATACTTTTGCCTACCTGAGTAATGGACACATGGTGAGGATGAGTGCTGAATTGCTTAGGCAAAGAGGAGAGATTTTGGAGGATAAGTAGAGAGGAGAAAGAAGAGATAAAGCAAATGACAGAATACTTTGGGGCAGGAATAGAAAATTTAAATGGGTAATTTAATTAAGCTACTGTTATATCGAATAAATCCTCTTATTTATTTTCCTAGAGAATATTTAGTAAAATATTTGTCTTTATTGATACATTTTAAAACTGAAATTCTTTCAGGAGTTGCATCCAAATACCAAGACTAATGTCAAAAGAGGTGTTCGGTAAGAACAGAGTCAATCCACAGCAATATTGTTAAAAACAAGTAAAAAGAAAACAATACCTATTATGTATTAGGCATGTTCTAAGTACTTTCTATGCATTATTTCATTTAATCCACAAAATAGAACCCTGTGTTACTTTGTTACAGAAATTGTTCTCAATGAATCACACTACTTCTTTTGTAGTCTATTCCAACATTGATTCTAACTTTGGCTGGAGACTTACTTGACCAATATGACATTAGTAGATGAGATAGAAATCAAGTCTTGATAAGTGTTTGCACATTAGAGCTTGCCCTCTTGGGGTGCTGTTGTTATCATATGAAGAAGCCTGGTCCTACCTCCTCAAGAATGAAAAACCCCGAGGAGAAAGGTCCAACCATTTTAGTGCAGCCCCCCTCCAACACACCAGTGAAAGCAGCCATCTGGGTGACTCTAAGCAATACCAGCTGAAATTCAATCTACAGAATTGTGGAAAATGAAAACTTGTTGTTTCAGGTCAATATGTTTTGGGGTGACTTGTTATTCAACAATAAACAACTTATATAGAAATTTGTACCAGAAATGGTGTGTTGCCTACAAAAACTTAAATCATGTAGCATTAGCTTTGGGATGAAGCAGTGGATGGATTCTGACAAGGAGTAAGGAAATTGTTGGTGGATTCTGAAAAAGCAGTAAGAAAGGTGCTACTGGAGGATCAAAAGATGATGGCCTGTGACTGTTGTAGTGAAACAACTGTCAAATTATCACCCGCTATGAAGTGGAAGGCAGCTAACATACTTGAGGATCTGGCAAACAAATTTCCAAGTACCATGTTGAAATGCCAATTGATTTTCTTAGCTGCATATGTAATTTTGTGGCCTATTTTACATAGTAATTGATAGCTGATACAACCCTAGAGATAAATACCATTGTTGTCACCAATATACAGATGAAAAAATTACACTTAAAGGGGTAAAGTTACTCACTCAAGGTCACTGAAATACTATTTGTTATAGAATAGATTTAATATATATCTAAGATTTAATATAAGCCATAACATTAGTTTATAATTATCCATTATAGATTTTATTCAAGAGGGAATTTATTTACAATATCATTATGAAGCAGTTATATTAAGAAAAACTTGTGACTCAGAAATCATAAAGATAGTATTGTGGCAAATTTTCTACATAATTTAAGTGTAAAATGTATTTCTCAGATATTGTGAAATATTGTATATGGTAAATCCAATGATACACATTTCTTTGCCTGGTTTTGATAATAAATATTTTTAAAAATTTATTCTTGATATGTATAAGTCAACAAGCTTTCTGTACATTTCTTCATACTCTCTTTCATTTTCTCTATTCTTTCTACTAACAAATCTTACCCAAGTCTTTATCACCTCAGTCTAAACTACACCAATAGCCACATAAAACTGTTCCTTCTGTTCATTTCTCCCTTGCTAGTTTTCTTGTTGAATGTCTTCAGATGACATCTGAAAATACCATTTTTTTCAGGTCACATTTGTGCTGAAATATTTTAAATCATTTTCCCTAGCCAAATTTGTGCATTCTAGCACCACCTCTATCCTCAACCCACCTAGCCTTCCTTTTTTCTCACTGTCTTTAAACAAGCTTTATTCATCCACCATATTGGTCTAATCAATATTCCTCAGGCACACCTTTCACTCCCATGTACATGTACATCATATCTTCTCAAAAACGGTGCCCTCCCACATCCTTCATTAAGCCTTCCCTGCCCTTGGTTACCTTCTAGCATTCATAGGAATATTGGAGATAACAATCAGCTTTCATTAGCATGCCACCTAAAATCAACTGGTTATGTCTTCCTGGGCCACTGTTTGAGATTATTGCTATTGGTAATGGTGATGGTAGCTTCCCAAGAGAGTGCACAGTTTTCTTAAAATTTAGGGGGAAAGGGAAAACAAACAAACAAACAAACATTGTCTTCATAGTTTGCTCTATAGACAGATCCCTCTACAGCATAATTTGTAAAATAATTCAGATAAAAGACGAAATTTTTGTGAATAAAAGGTTTGTTTCAGAACTACTCTGTCATAGCATGACAATATGTATGCAAATGACATTTTTCAGCTTCTTAACATATGGAGTTTGAAGCTACCTGGTTCAAACATTCTAAATTATTTTTTTTAATATAGTATTGACAAGATGCAGTCAGGCATTATTTAAGACAATAAAGTATATTAAATAAGTATGATTGGTTTAAGGTGAGGAAGAATTAGTTAACATTACTAAGCAGGGTCATAGGGGAATCTAACTTTGCTTTTTTATACGTACAACTCAACTAGAAGACAAAGCTTTTTAAAAGATGAAATAGAAAGGGTAAACATTCCTAGAACATTTCCACATTTTAAAAAGGTACAAAAACTTTCAAAACAGCAAAAAGTTTGAATGAAAATTCAATTTTTAGAACAAATTATTAAATAAAATTAATCAAATCAAATTTTAGAAATTAGAAACTGCATCTCACAATTACCCTGACAATTTAAGATGACAGCGTGTTGTGGAATAAAACCACTTTTTACACACAAGACCATTTTGATAATAGATATCTATTCTAGTTGTTCATACATTTTATATCACAGCAATGGTAATGAGAAAACTCTAGTGGTAATGATAGTAATGAATTTTCCTGTTTAATTACTGTCACAGGTATAAAGTGAATTAAAATTATCAAATATATTCTTCTCTATTTTTAAATGTCTTTGCTGAAGAGGAAAAGGCAAGGAAGGAGCAGGACAGTGGGATGATGTCTGGAGCTCCAGACTGAGGAAGACAGTGCATTTAAAATATAGCACAGGCAAATTATTACCTTTTAATTGTCACACTTTTAAAATGGAAATAAGACATTGGTCAACTTCTTAGTTATGTACTTCAGTCAAAGGGGAATCCTGAAATAGCATTTAAAACACAGAAGACTTTGTATTTCAAAATACTTTGAGAGTGAATGAATGATATTTCTGATACTGAGAAATAATATTCAGTTCAAATAAAGGTGATTGCCTATTGCTTCTCAGATAATTGACAAAATTCAAGAACTTTTATTTTTGCAAAATAATGACTAATAAATGGTTGTCTTCATTATTTATAAACATAGGAGGCCACACTGTCCATTTCAATATTCAAGTATGAGTATGTTTGTATAGGTTTAAATACCTATGACTTAATATTCAGAGGAGTCTGTATTACTGATTTTGCTTTGGTATATTGTACACTCTTCACCAATTATCATCTTTATATAAGGTCCTTTTACCTTTCTGCTTACCTTTGTGTGCCTCTATAAATAGCTAAGACACAGAGTCGAGTGAGACTATAGGAGGTGCCTAGTAGTTGTAATTTAGTACGTAGTTGAAAACACCACCTGAAAGCTTGGACACTTTTTGATGTTAAGATTTTTTGGAACATTAACATAAATGTAGAAAGGTTCACAAATGATAGGTGTACATGTTCATGAAATTTCACCATGTAAACAATCCAACCGACCCAACCCAACAGCCTTGTGGAAAAAACAGGACATTACCAGAATCCCAATGGTCTCCTGATACCCAACCTGCACCCCAAGGATTGCCACTATCCTGATCATTGATGTCTGGTTTTGAACATTATGTAAACAGAATCATTTAATATATATGACTAGCTTCTTTTGCTCGTTAGGTTTGTGAGATTCATCTATGTGTTGTGAACTGCTGTAGCTTTTCACTTTCATTGCTATATAGTATTCCACTGCATGAGTATAAGACAATTTCTGTATCCAGACTACTCTTAATCAATATTCGGGTTGTTTTTATTTTCTCCATATTAAACATAAAGCTTATACATGCAATTGTACATATTTTATGGGCATTGTTTAGCTTTTATGGATAATGTTGTTTCACGTTCTTGTACATGCCTTTTGGAGGAAATGTACATGCATTTTTTTGAGAGAGGAATTCTTAGTTCAAACAGTATATGTATAATCATCTTTAATAGGTTTAGCCAAAAGTTTTCCAAAGCAGTCATCTCAATTTACACTCCCACAGGCAACATGGGAGGGTTCAGGTGGCTGCAGAGCTTGGACATTTTACATAAACTCTGATCTTGATCCTTAAATCTGCCCAGCTACAATCATCCTCTTTCTTCCCAGCCATAAGTTAGAAAAGTGCAAATGGTCAGATGTGCAAAAAGGAGGGGCACTTTACATTTCACTCAATTCCTAAAATTGTTTAAAAGATATATGACATTTCTTATCAAATTACTTGGCAGTTCATTCATTTGAACTAGATGATAAAAAGGGCAAATCTAATTAATTATTCAAAACAATAGCGAAATGGTTATCTTAATTAATTCTATTTCTCCTCTATGAAACATTATATACACATATCTTTATCTAGAGCCTGAGCACTCATCAAGTAAATAAGAGCCATTTTTTAGTCTTCTACTAAAAGCCCCCACAGAAGGAAAAAAAAAACAAAACAATACATATTCATAAACAAACAAAATTAGAAGTCAGTGTTCAGAAAAAGGAGTGCTTGAATAACACCATGATTTTAAGCTTTACAGAACATATCATTGTACTCAGTGTAGGAGGTGAAGACAAGAGGCAATTTATTCTGCAGCTGGTTTCGAAATAAACACAGCAAAGAAAGATAAGGAGTGAAAGAGGGATAAATCCGCCGGTAGCAAACTTGATGGACAGACAGGCTGCCATTAACAATGCTGTTGCCTTTGTAAGTACAGAGTGATGTGGAGATACCCTGGCATTTATACTGTAGACATGGTCCTTAAAGATTTTACACCTCCAATTCCTTAGAATTACCAGCTATCTCCAGCCTGTCAGTCATCCGAGCAATCTTAGATTTTTAGCTTGCAGGCCAGGCAGATTATTGACAAAGCAATCCAGGGTGATATAACACACCCTGACAAACAACAGTGAGGGGATTGTGTTTACCACTTTCACTGCACCAATTCAGCTAAATTAATTCTTAACACTGAAAGTAAACTTTCTCTTGATAACCATTCACTCCTTACCATTGTTGTTTTGCTACATAGCACCAGCTCAAGCAGAGGTGTAATAGAGCCCTGATGCAAGTAATTTAATCTAGTGGGGCTTAATAGAAGCAACGAAGGTATCTGTCTCCACAGCAAGAGGGCTAATGAGGGCATCTGTAAATAAAAACTCTGTGTTCGAATAGAGTTAAGGATTTGACTTAAGTATACAAAAGTAGGAGATTTCTAAATTGGGTTTGCCAGTCTGTCCTTAATTCACCCCTGGTTCAATAGCACTTGAGCAACCACAACTCCTAGACTAAGTTCCAAGTCTCACAAGTAAAGGTAACAAACCAATGATAACAAAACATGCAAACACATGAACAAAAAGGATTAAACAAATTTAATCCCAACCAGTTTTTTAAAAAAGCATAAATTTGCCCAAAGGCAGTTTGAGCATTTGAGTAATGGGTTCTTAAAGCAGGGACAAGGAGAGCTTGGAGGAGGGAAAAAAAAAAAATTGAAAGCAAAACAATGACACACCCTTAATTTTAGCTGTTGTTTCAGGCATTGCTAACATCCGGAGCTAATTTCTTGGACTATATTAATTTTTACAAATATGTTACATATTAAATCATTTACAAAACATAAGTGCCATGTGTAATTGTTATGTTGAAACTATTTCTCTGGTATAATAGTTTCAATTTTTATTCTTATTTTAATAGCTTTACACTAAAACCCACATGTTTTTCATGGAAAATTCTAATGCCATCACAATTATTTGAAAGTATTATGTCTTTCAGATGGTTTTGAAATATATTGGGAGGCATATTTATTTATATAATTATCTAAAATTCATAAAGAACATGAAATTTGGATTTACTCAAAATTAGAAGTTAAGCATAGCTTTTATAATGGAGAATTTTCATAAAATATATGAACATATTTGGTTAAAAGCTCATTTTTACACACAATCTTAATACAATGCACAATTAGGTTTTCTGGTCAGCTAAAATCAAACTAATTAAAAATATGAAAAGCAAAGAAATAAAGTGACTTACTAAAATTTAACCTTAAATTCATCTCTTCCTCTTTGTATTTTTGGTGATGCTTAGTGTTTTTGGATTGTGTATTTGTTTTTAGAATCTGATTTCAGTCCTCTTTAAAGTCAATTTACAAAAACACCCCACATGTTTAATGACCTCCCAATACCCTAACCTTGTTGCTCTTTTTCATGGGTGCCGAGTTCATTGCCACTTCTAGGCATTATTTCTGCTGCTTTCCCTGGATCTTTGCATGTCCAGAATCTTTACAGAAAGGAATTGAAATGTCACCTTCCCCAAGATATCATTAATAATGATGTAATTAAAATAACCATTCTGATAAATTTTCTACTCCTAACCCTTCTTTATTTTCTTCTTGGCACATGCTGCTATCTAAAATTATACCAATTATTAATCCATTTACTTGTCTGTTACATATTTTCCCCATTAGAATACATGATCCATGTTGACTGTTTTTTCATCTCATTGTAGCTGTAATGTACCTAGCACTGAATGGGTATCAGCAAAACTCTGTTGAAAGAATAAAGGATTAATTATGGTAAAGTCAGTGGAAATATACATAAGTAAATGGTAAAAATATTGGGATTGTGTATGTGATATGATTTAATAGGTTGAGTGTAGAAGCAAGAGAGGAAAATGTATTTTCACTATGTATTTTCCATCATGTTTGCTTAGGAAAATAGGTAAGACAGTATGTAAAACCTGTTAAGGGAGAAGATAAAATATCATTTGGACATATGTTGAGCCATCAAAGAGGAATTCTTATAAAGTTGACTTTAGGCAGAAAGGAGTTAAAACAGTACTTCTCAACTAGGGACTATTTTGGTCCCCAAAGTGAACATTTGACAATGCCTTGATACATTTTTGCTTGTCATAACTGAGGGTTACTAGTGACATCTAAAGCATTAGGCCAGAGATGCTGCTAAACATATTTCAGCACACAAGATAGCTCCTTATGAGATAAGAATTTTCCTGTGCCAAATATCAATAGGGTCCATATTGAGAAAACTCTGGGTTAGACATTCAGACAGAAATTGGAAGCCTTTTATATGGATAGGACTGATGAAATGAAGCTGGATAAGCTATCTAAAAGAATGACTGCAGAAAGATAATGGTACTAATTGACATTTATCTACCACTTACAGTCTGTCAGGCATAATTATATGCATTTTATATATATTAACTCATTTAATCCACAGAAAAACTATATGAGATAGAGGTCAGTTATCACCATTTTACAGAGAAAGACACTAAAGCATATAAAAGTGAAGTAACTTTCTCAAGATCACAGAGCTAGCAAATGGTTGAGCTAAGACTCAAACCAGGTGATGGACTCTAGAGTTCAACTCTAAGCTTCTACACAGTAACAAAGCAGCAAAGCAGGTATAAAAGGACAAGTCACAGTTCAGAAAACATATTAAAATTGAAGAAGCCAAAAAATATTTCTAAGAGAAGATAGCCCAGGGTGTCAGATAAAGAGAGCAAAGAGAATGCCATTGGAATTGGCAACGGGTCATTGGTGACCTTGTGGAGAACAATTTAAGCCAAGGGCAGGTAGTTATATCCACTGAGGAATGAATGGGTGTGCGTTTAGTTCTGAATGAAATGAGTTGGGGAGTAGTTAGAGGGAATGACAGGATTGAAGGAAGGGTAGTTTTGAGCTGGGGATTCTCCTGAGAGCAGAAGCTATCATCGAGTGCTTAGTGTAAGGGTTTTGGAATAAAACATGGCCTTTGAGAGTGTAGAAAGCTTGGAATGACCCCAATGTGCAATGTAATGATAGAAGATAAGAAATACATTTTTTAAACTGTGGGTGGGCAGACAAAAGACCAGATGAAATTAAAAAAGCATGAGTTTATAAAATCTCAAACATCAACTTTCCTCCTTTTTTGGAGAAAGATAAAATTGATAGAGGACACTAACTGTAACTAAGCTTGACATGGTTACAAAAAAATGTAATCCATAAGAAAATTTCAGTTGGGTCTAATTTCATTGTTAAAATGACTGGTTATGAGATGGGTAAAAATTGGGTTCAGGGGAGTTGGCTGGATCAGGCCAAGATTCTGTGGCCTGTGATGAGAAAGAAGGGCAAAATTAGGTTGGACTGAGGCATCAGGAATGGACTGTAGCTCAGAAAATTCAGCTTTCATAATTTTGCCAACAAAATGATAGCTGACTATGAAAAATTCTGATGTGTTAGTAAAAGAAATCATGGATGCCATTAAAATAATAGGCTTAAATTTTTAGTCCGTCCATGTGCCAGTTGAGCCCTGAATTTTGGCAGAGTTGCAACACCTACACTCCCATTCATTGGACTCACCCAGGACAAACTAACACGGAGATGACGATGGACAATGCCCATCCCAAGGAACAGAGAGTGTCTGCAACTGCAAGCAAGATAGTTCCAACCATCTGCCCCATGGGATCTAAGCCCCCTCTCAATTAGAAGCAGAGTGGGCATCATCATCCCCAAATCCTCAAAATTGATGAGTGAACAATGGACTAAAATAGACTTATTATTATTCTACTATAGACTTATTATTATTCTAGCAATGGAAGAACTCTTATCATTGATGCAAAGGCAGTGGCCACCAGAGGTTTTGAGGGATGGGAGAAGAAAGAATAGGTGTAATATAGGGGCATTTTTGGGACATTGGATTTTTTCTGTTTGACATTGCAGTTATGGATACAGGCCATTGTATATTTTGTTATAACTTACAAAATTTTGTGGGACAGAGTGTAAACTATAATGTAAACTGTAGTCTATGGTTAGTGGCAATGCTTCTATATGTGTCCATCAATTGTAACAAATGTGCCACACTAACGAAGGATGTTGTTAATGTGGGAAAATGTGGGAGGGGGAGGGAGTGGGCCATATGAGATTCCCTTATATTTTTTTATGTGGCATTTATGTAATATAAAGCTTTTTTAAAAATAAAAATAATTAATTAAAAAAATAGCAAATGTTTATCTATGAAATTTGTAGATGAGAACAATTTACTATTTTGATCTAGAGCCTTACAACTTACAATGTTGTCCTGAGACAAGCAGTATTCTTATCATCTGGGATGAGCAACACTTGCTAGAAATGTAGAATCTTCAGGCACCACCCCAGATCTACTGAATCAGAGTGTGCTTTTAACAAGACCCCTAAGTGAATCATATGCTCATTAAAATTTGATAAGCACTTATCTAGATTATTGATTTTTCATGCTCTTTTTCTTTCTTGTGAAAGAAAATATTACATGAACACATAATAGTCTAGTTGAATTGGAAATGGGGGAGTAGTTAATGCCCTGTCTTCACACAGATCTGCACTGCCCTTGCAGAAGCTTCTAGTGCTTTGCAGAAAAAAGTTTGCAAATCACTAATCTAGGATGTTTCTAGGATCCTTAGTTATGGACTCACATGTTGCAATCTAACAGGGACACCACACTTGCTGTGTGATCTTGGCTTGGCTATGTAGAATTCTGTTTCCCTGCTCATGCTTGACCTCCAGATATAATTGATTTGCTGTTGATAAAATCTCAGTTCCTTTTTCCTAATATTATGAAGCTTTTTGTTAGACTTTAGAGCTCTATGTAAGTATTTTTTGTTTTGTTTTGTTTTAAACTAAAGTCTACACTTGGATTCCACACTTACCCATTTATGTCCTCTTTATGTTTCAGGATCTAATCAAGGGAATCACATTGCATTTAGTTGTCTTATCTCCCCAGTCTCCTCTGGTCTGTGACTGATTCTCAGTCTTTCCTTGATTTTCACGCCCTTGCCAGTCTTAAGGAGTACTGGCTACATAACCTGTAGAATGTCCCCCAGCCTGAATTTGTCTAATCTTTTTTTCAGGATCAGGTGGGAATTATACTTTTTTGAAAAAAATTCCACAGTGGTGAAGTGCCCTTCTCTTCACATCTTGTCAGGGAAGGGCATGATCTCCACATGACATCACTGGTGATGCTAAACTTTTCTACTTGCTTAGGGTAGTGTTTGCCAGGTTTCTCTGCTATGAAGTTACCATTTTTCCTTGTGGTTGAAAGTGAGTCACTGTGTTTAGCCCACCCTCACATGTAAGGGGATTAAACTCCACTTCTCAGAAGGTAGACAATCAGATATGTAAGTTTTTCTTTATTTTCTCACAGACAGTGCCCAGGAAAGGCAGTAAATGCTGTATTTGATAGGTAGCCTTTTGAATGTAGTGACTCCATCTTAATCTTTGCATCCTTAGCATTAAGCAAAGTGCCTGGAATGTAGTAAGCATTTCATAAATGCCTGCATTTTGTATAAACAAATTCTTTTCCTGTAAAGTAAGAGTGTCACACAGCACATGGCCTTTCAGTCTCGAAAAGATTGATTGTTCTCAGGTAGTAAATTGAAAAGGTTTGCCAGAAATGTTTAGAGTCCATACTGAACATATTTATCAAATGATTCTATTAAGCTCTCAAAACTTATCTGAATTAACCTATTTACTAGATTTTGTAGTTTGGTATTACCTGATTTATAAAACGTCTGACATAGGAAAATTGATTTAACTATGTGTTGCTATAGCAACTAAAAATCTAAAGTGTATGTCAAATAATTTACTATCAACAAATGTGTACCATAGATATAAATTTCTCCAAAATAATCTATTTTATACCAAAAATCTCTGTCTATATAGAGATTGATATAATCACCATTTTTGGCTACCAATGACTTATTTTCAAGTACAATGTTAGCTAATTTAATTTATAAAAATAGCTCAAAAATTATTGAAACATATGTTGATGCTAGTAGATTTTAGAGTTCTAATATTTCCCCACACATTGACTATATTTTTAAAAATCATAATTTATATGTATATATAAACATATATACATAATAGTAAATAGTATAATATAAACAATTATAATTTTTATCCATTAATATGATATATGCTAATAATAAATTATTCCTATCTTTATTATATAATAGTATGGAGGAAATATCTCTATGTAGCACAAGGTTAATATAGGAGAAAGTTTTTTATTATTTCTGACCTCTGAATAATTTCTTTGGATGGTAGGGACAATAAAAAATGCTATGCGTCCTTTTAAAGCAATATATACTTGAATCAATCACCAGTGCTCTCAGAAAAGAAAACCGGCTGTATTGTAACAATGATAATTTGTATGTTTAATTATTTATAAAGGCTACAGCATTCAAGTTTCTAAAAATCTTTCCATAAAAAATTCTCAATCTAAATCTTGTAATACGCAATAATGCTACCTCATCTTTGCTGTCAGCCGTGCTGTGACACATCAACCCTTTCATTAGTACAAACCTTCACTTCAGTGGATTGCTCTAACAAAGGGATTCAGCACGTCATAATGACTTTTAGAGTCAAGAGATGACTGTGGCAAAACAATAAATACCCCATCTTATTAAGATGCGTCATTGCGGCAGTACTGAGCTGTTTTATATTTAGTTTCCCTACAACAAATTTCTGTTCAGGCAGAAACCCAGGGATGCACTCCAGAGAAACACATAATGAGGTCAGATGGAAAATCTTGTCCTGTTTTGGATATGAATTCAATCCATCCGCTCTTTAATAGGAGACAATATTCACGGAAGGAACTGCTACTGACATGTTTTAACTTCAGTGACACTGAAAATCTTTTCTCCTCCATTGGTGCCTTTAGCTTCCTCTTGAAAAATAAAATCAATGCAGATTATTGTTAGAAATGACCACACAAAAACAATGTAATTATATTTTTCATTCATCTCTTGGCATATTCATTACATGATAGTCTTAATTATTGTGTTAGTTAATTTTTTGGCTTATAAAATATGAATAATGTAAATCAATGCAGGTTGAGGCCATTATTTTGTGTCTTCAAAGTCTAGATCCTTATAAATTGGGCAAGAAAAACAGAAGATATAATAGTGGGGGGGGGGATTAAGAAAAAATAATCATGGTTTTATATTTTCAAAACCAGAACTGTGGCATTTAGTTGTCACAAGGAAGCTCTTCACTTTAAAACCAGCCCGTAGACCTATCCTTCATGGTTGTGTGAAATTAGAACAATGTGTCAAGAGTTAGTGCACCAATAGATCTTTTATTTCTAAAAAGAAATCACTTATCAGCATAACGTGAATTAAAATTATTTATGTTAAAATCCTAGTTTTTTTTCTAAAATTGCACATGAAATGTAATTTGTGCCCAATAACTAGGAAAACCAGAGTAACCTGGATCCAGTAATCAAGTTGCCCATAGAAATGGAGGAAACACCTGATGGTCTTTGTTAGAAATAAAAGATGCTGTAAAAGATTTAAAATATTAATATTTCTTTGAATGTATATTCTATTTCTCAACAAAGAACTGCGTATGAAGCTTTGGTCCTCCAATAACAGTGCCTAATCATAGATTTCCCCTACTGAATTCTTACTTCCTTTAGCCTTATGTGCCTTACTTTCTTTGTGAGGAGATATTCACAGGGATAGAATAAAAACAAAGTAAGATTGGAAAATCAGTATCGTTCCTACATTCTGCCTGAGTTCTAGGTCAGCCTTTAGGAGTCCTCAGTCTAGTCCCATACCAGGAGTCAAGTCTCTGCCTTCTTGCAACTTTTGGTTCCTCATTTGTAAAACACGACGGGGGAATTATACTTTCTAAAGTTCTTTCTAGAATTATCACGCTGTTATTCATTTTAAAATAGCTTTGGTTCTGATGATAGTTGTTATTTTGTGATGGAAAACAAAACTAGACATCAATTTTCCTGGATTCTATTCTGCGTGTGCAAGTATTGATGGTGAATTTTGGTGAGTTATTTAATCTCTCTGAATCTTCTAGGAAAAAGTACAAGTAAAGGGAAGATTTACTATCTCCTGAACAGTGTTACACAGAGAGAGCTGCAAATAGAATAATGGGTTTGGTGTGATTAGTGCTAATACATTTTATTGTGTTTATTCAGGATTAAAATAAAGATACAGCTTAACTTTTAACTTTTTTGAAATAAAATTAATAATGAACCTTAATAGAAAGAGAATGTAAAACTTTCTTCTATGGAATGGAAGAAAGGTAATATAGAAAAATATTGATAAAGCCAGGTGGAGGCAGAAAAGGGGAACAGTTAGGCAGAAACAAACAAAGATAAATAAATAAATACCAAGGCTGATAAAAATAAAATATATTTTGTAGAAATAAATCTCAATAAATCAGTTGATACAATAAATGTAAAGATTAAATATTCTAGTTTAAAAATAGAAATTCTCAGAGATAAAATAAATAATATAAACCTGTTGTATTAGTTTTTATTGTTGTATAATAAATTACCATAAATTTAGTGCCTTAAAACAATAGAAATAGATTATCTCAGAGTTTCGCACATTCTAAATCCAATGCAGTCTGTCTAGGCTAAAATCAAGGAGTCAGCCAGGCTGTGCTCTTTTCTAGAGGTTTTAGGGGAGGATCCATTTCCTTGACTTTTCTTGCTTCTCGAAGCTTCCTACATTCCTTGGCTCATGATCCCCTTCGTCCATCTTCAAAGCCAGCAATGGTAGGTTGAGTCCTTCTCATTGTGCATCTCTCTGATACTTCTGTGGCCATAACTTTCTCTGACCACAGATAGGAAAGTTTCTCTGTTTTTAAGTCCTCATGTGTTTAGACTGAGCCCACACCAATAATCTAGAATAATTTCCCTATCTCAAGGTCCATAACCTTAATCACATCTGCACAGTTCCTTCTGCCATATGCACAGCTTCTGGAGATTAGAATGTGGACAACTTTGGAGGACCATTATTCTTCCTTCTATACCCTATTACTGTGTATAAGAGGGTGACTAAATTATCATGACAGAAAAATTGACAGTAAAGGGATGAAAAAGATGATGCAGCCAAATACTGAACAAAATAATATTGGTGTCATTATAGTATTAGATGAAATACACTTTAAAACTTAAAATTTTATTAAGGATAATCAAATATATTTCTCCATTTCATTGAGGGTAAAGTTCGAGTAGAGATCTCAGTTTCATCCGCTCACCTGCCTCCTGAGGTCCAACGCCCTGTTTCCTGTTTTTGTATTAGTATAACAGTTCAAACCCCAAGTCACTAGTGCCCATCTTCAGGCCCTTGTGCTTTTATTTATTGCATTTCTGATTAAATTAACATTCTATGAAACTAATTTTACAACTTGTCCTACAAACTCAATCAAAGCCATGTCTTTCTTTTTTGAGATTATGTTCTGTTTCTAAAATGTTTGTGTGTCATTTGCACAATTATATCAAAGTCCCTGGGTGGATAAACTAAAGCAGGTTCTTAGCTTTTTTTTGTTCCACGGACCCTTTCTCAGAATGTAGCGGCAGATAGTTTTATGACACTCAACATCAGAGGTCAGAGAAAAAAGATAATAAGTCAATTTCTTTCAATTCAAGCTCACGGACATCATGAAATCTTTCCCTGGTTAAGAACCCCTGAACTAGAAAGTGCTAATTGCAAATGAGATCAGAGCTATCCAGGAAGGTAATAACCTGGGATTTGTATCCAAAGACTAGTTTTAATTCAGTAAAATGATATTATGAATACTAGTTAATTTCTCTGGAAGCACATCATCTTCTTGAAATTCATAACGTAAATCAAGTCATTAACAGCAACAAAATATGTAAAGGGAAAGACCCTAATACTGATAATACACTGGTGATATCCCATCTATTATGGAAATATATGTGTCCATATTATTCTGATTTAGAGCATGGCCTCTAGAGTCAGACAGCAATTTTTAAAATCCTGACTCCTCCCCTTACTAGCAGTATGACATTATGTAAATTGTTTATCCTCCCTGAGTCTCGATTTCCACACCTATACAGTGGAGTTAATAGAACCTATCTCATAATGTTATGACAATTAAGTGTGCTACTATATGAAAAGCACAAAGTACTATGTGAATGAATAAATTTCAGGACTTTCATCAAAATGGCTGTCAAACAATAACAGTCTTTTTGAGTTTAGTACTTACTGTTGTCCAGCATTGTGCTGATTTTACAGAATTATAAAGATATTATCTATATATGTATATTTGTCCTCAAAATGGCAGAAATAGTTTAAGACAATTAGAAATATTCAGTTTCTATTCTGCATGGCACTGGGTACATCAGAATCCAGAAATGCAGAGATTAGTTTGGGCTTTAGTATTTTATAAGGAGAACAGCAAAATGTATATGGGGTTAAAGCAGGGCAAAAAGAGGGATTTATGACTATGATAGATCTATGGCACATTCCTCTGCTCTTTTAATATTTCTTAGGTGCTATAACTGTACATATAAAAAGTAGAGAAAGAGGGTTCATGTGGCACCATGATATATTAAATAAGTCATGTGCACTTAATGTAATAGCTGAGGCATGTTTTGGGTGAAGCATTGATGTATCTTTCAGGCTATATGGAGAAAACTGACCTTATTACATTTAGCATATACTCATAGGACAAGTACCCAGTATTCAAGAATTTGATGAGTCATATAATCATAATAGAACCCACAAGGTTATTAAAGCTGAAGAAGGATAATGGAATGACGAGAAGGGATTTTTCAGGGACACACCACAGGACCAGTTGAAACAATATAATGACAACATCAGGTGCTTGGAAATGATGATCCAGATAGACATCAGCGGCATTCTGTGACTTCATCAAAGAACTATGAACATCCGTAGCATCAAATAAGCAGTCAGTGGCTGCCAGAAATCCTAGTGCTGGCTACATCTTCAAATCAGATGACCATTCCCACATACATCTAATTCAATTATTAAAATTCTATATATTTGTAGATAAGAGAAGTATTCATTATCATGAATTTTCATTGATTAAATTCTACTATCACCTAACCATGTAATTATCACATCAATATATTTACCCCTGAGGTCCTCAGAGGTATGCATTTTTATTATGTTCCTTAATTGGAAAGAACTCCCTAACCTTAAGATGTAGTTGCTTGCAATATAATAAAGAAGGGGGAAAGAAAGGGGAGTATTTAGTAAAAGCTGAATTAAAATATTTTATTTACCATCTTAGTTTTGTTTTCATATTGAGGAAATGCAAATTTAAAAGAAAATAAACCTCCTTAAAAGCAATACTCAGTTTGAAGGCTTCCATGAAAAGGGGAGCTCAAGCAAAGTATCTCTGAGCCTCCTCTGTGGCCATAAATCCTAGCCATTTTTTTTTTTTCCAGAAGGGGTTCTTCAAGGCCTTTATATTGCTGGTGTTGCAAACTCTTCTGCTATATACTGGATGATATAATCATCTTTATAGTTTTGTCAGTCAATCTTTTCTCCCCTTCTATATATACATGTATAGGAAAACTCTCATTTTTTCCCTATACACACAAACACACACACATACACACACATATAAACATATTTGAAAATCTCTATGAAATGTCTACTTTTTTTTTTTTTTTTAAGTACCTGGGGCCGGTGATTAAAACTGGGGCCTCGTATATAGGAAGACAATGCTCAACCACTGAGCCACATCAGCTTCCCTGAGTTGTGTTTTTCATTTGTTTTGCTTGTTGTTTGTTTTTGTTTTTTTCAGGAGGCATAGGGAACTAAACTGGGGCCTCCCGTGTGGGAGGCGGGAGCCTAACCGCTTGAGCCACATCTGCCCCATTTTTTAATATAAAAATTAACTCTAAGGTTTAAAGACAAGATTTTTTTATCTTTAATAAAGGCAAGGAAGATATGAGAGTCCTCAAGAGTCAATCTGATACTTAAAATATTTTAAAAACTGGAATATTTAAAATAAACTTCTCTCATATAAACTATTGCCTAACATTTAAAAATATTTCATCACACCTTCTGGATGAACAAGATGGCAGCATAAGAAACTCCAATGTGCTCTTCTCCCAAAGGATCTTTGAGCAACTAGCAAAAACTGGCAGAAAGACTTTAAAAAAAAAAGATCATTCATATTTTGAAGGAGGTTAAAAAAACAGAAAAATTAAAGGATATTAGAAAAGCAAAAAATGAATATGAAAATCTCAATAAAGAGATAGAAATTTTAAAGAGGAAATAAACAGGAAAACTGGAGAAGAAGACCACAATAACTGAAATGAAAACTTTATTAGAAGGTTTCAACAGCAGATTGGAGCTGGCAGGAAAAAAAAAATCAGTGAACTCGAAGACAAGGCAGTTGAAATCATTTAGGTTAATTATCAGGAAAAAAAGGAATGAAAAATATTGAGCAGATTGTAAGAAACCTGTGTGACAACATCAATTGTACCAGCATAGGCATTATGGGAATCTTCAAAAGAGAGGTAAAAGAGAATGGGGCAGAAAGAATTTTCAAGGAAATCATGGCAGAAAACTCCCCAAGTTTAACAAAATGTATACATATTCACATTCAAGAATGCAAAAGAACCAAACATGATAAACACAAAAAAGAAGCATGAGCAAACACATTCTAGTTAAATTAACTAATGCCAAGGACAAGGAAAGAGTTCTCAAAGCCACAAAAGAAAACCAACACGCTATGTACAAGGGAGTCCCCATAAGATTAAGTGCCAGTTTCTCAGTAGAAACCATAGAGGCAAGAAGGCAATAGGACAAAATATTTAAAGTGCTCAAAGAAAATAATTGCCAACCAACAATTTAAAACCAGTGAGATGATATCTCAAAATTGAGAGAAAGATGAACACATTCCCAAATAAACAAAAGCTGAGAGAGTTCAAAACCACTAGACCTGATCTACAAGCAATGCTAAAGGGAATTTTTCAGACTACATACAAAAATTAACTCAAAATGTATCAATAGATGTAATATTATGGGAAGACGGTAGAGTAGGAAGCTCCAGGAATCAGACCTCCCACCAAAACAACTATATTAAACAGGCATGAATAGTCTGAATGAACTATTTTGAAACTCCAGAGCCCAGCAGAATACTGTATAGCATCCAGGGAAGAGCAGGAGGAAGAAGCTAGTAAATTACATTAAATACCTGTAAATTGCTCTTTCCATGTGGCAGTTACTGGTGCCAATCTCCCAATCTTGTGGCAGGCTGCCATGGGGTCTGGCCCATGGTGTAGCTTGCCAGTGCCAAAAAGAGACATAAAAATCTACTTCCCCAAATCCAGGGTTAGCATGGGCTAACCATTGATCACTGATGTTGATTAGTGACTTTGCTTTGCTGGGGGCTGGCTCTGAGGGTGGCCATTGTTTCAAAACATCACAGACAAAGGCAGTGGAGGAGAATTAAAGACAGTTTGGTTCCTCAAAACTGTAGAGAACAGTGGAAGTACTGCATTAGCTGGCTTGCTAAAGAAAGTGAAACTTTGGAAGATGTTCTTAATGTCCTTCCTGGCTCCTCCCTCATCCCCTCTCTGGGGCAGTTTGGAGTTGGACTGTGATCAATTTGTGGGTCCCTGGCATTCCTCTCACTGGGAAAGACTGAATTGGGAAATTCCTCTATGGGTGTGACCCTGAATCTCAGAATTTGCCCTCTGGGCAAAAGTAGCTTCAGGCAATAAACCCAGTAAGAAGCAATTAAGGCAGAAGACTTAGAGCAAAGGTTTACCTGCTTTCAATCCTGCAGTGAAAATATCAGGAGAGGGAGAGGTTCTGTCTCCTGGGAAGTAGAGGGGCATTCAAATTCTTATAAACAGGGGAACACCTAAGCCACTAGTAAGCACAAGATCAACACAAGACACAGGTCCAGAAAGACAGGGAAGACCCTGTACTTTGCATTCACCTTGGCAGTCCTTTCTGATAGGAGTGCTGACATTTAAGAAAATGTCTATCATATCACCAGCTGGTTACAAGCTCAAGAAACAGACATCTCAGGGAATAAATTCCAGTGCTACCATTTTAAAATATTAAAATGTACATTGTACAACAAAAGATTAAAAGACAAAGAAACAGGTAATTGTGGCACATCCAAAGGAAGAAGATAAAAATCCAGGAATATCAATGCAGAAGACCAGATTATGGATAAATCAGACAAAGATGTTAAAAAATGATCTTCAGTATGCTCAAGGACATGTAGGAATATGCAGAGAAAGAACTAAAGGATATTAGTAAAACAATGAATAAACAGTTTAAGAATCTCAATAAAGAGATAGAAATTTTAAAAAGCAAACAAACAGTACTACTGGAATTGAAGACCACAACAACTCAAATGAAAAATTCCCAGTAAGATTCCAAGAGCAGATTGGAGCAGAAATAAGAAAGAATTGGTGAACTCACATAAGACAATTGAAATGAGTCAGGCTGAGGAGCAGAAAGAGAAAAGAATTTTAAAAAATTTAAAAATACCTAAGAGACCTGAGGAAAACCATCAACATAGCAATATATTAATTATGGGAGTCCCAGAAGGAGAAGAAAGAGAGAAAGGAACAGAAAGAATATTTAAAGAAATGACAAAAATCTCCAAATTTAACAAAAGATGTGAATATGCACATCCAAGAAAGCCAGAGAACACCAAACAGGATAAACCTGAAGAAAAATAAGCCCTGTCACATATTGATCAAACTGTCAAATGTAAAGGACAAGGAGAGGGTTCTGAAAGCTGTAAGAGAAAAGCAACATATTATACACAAGGGAGTCCCAGTTAAATTAAATGCAGTTTCTCATAAATACAGTACTCTGCAAATATATATATAAACATAGGCATTAATGGAAGAATTGAGGGACAAAATATGTATGAGACTCACCAAGACTAAATAACAAAATGTCAGAAGAAAGTCCTGCATTATCAATAGTGTCATTAAATATAAATGTATTAAACTCTCCAGTCAAAAGGCAGAGATTGGCAAAATGGATAAAAAGTATGAAACAACAATGTGTCTACAATAGACTCACCTTAAATTCAAAGACATAAGTAGGTTGAAAGTGAAAGGATGGGGACAATTATTTCATATGAGTAGTAACCAAAGAGAGTTATGATAGCTATCCTAATAACAGAAAAAATATATACTTTAAGTCAAAAACATTACAAGGGACAAAAATGATCATTATATACTAATAAGGGGGTCAATTTAACAAGAAGATGTGGCAATTATAAATATGTATGAACCTAACACCAGATCCTCAAAATGAAGAACAAAAATGAGTAGGGACACAAATAACTAAAATCAGAAATGAAAAGGGGGACATAACTACTGACCTAACTGAAATAAAAAATACTGTAAGAGGATACTATGAACAACTGTATGCCAATAAATTAGATAACCTAGATGAAATGGAAAAAGTCCCAGCAACACACAAACTACCTATACTGACTCAAGAAGAAATAGAATATCTCAATAAAGCAATTACTAGTAAAGAGATTGAACTAGTCATCAAAAACCTCTGAACAAAGAAAAGCCCCAGACCAGATCACATTACAAGAGAAATTTTCCAAATATTCCAAGTAGAATTAACACCAATCCTGCTCAAATCTTCAAAAACACTGAAGAGAAGGAAGCACTCCCCAATTCATTCTATGAGGCCAACCTACTAAAACCAGATAAAGATACCACGAGAAAAGAAAATTACAGACCAATATCTCTTATGAATATAGATGCAAAAATTCTCAGCAAAATAGTAAAAAACTAAATCCAACACACATTAAAAGAATTATACACCATTATCAAGTGGGATTTATCCCTGGTATAAAAGGTTGGTTCAACATAAGAAAATCAATCAATGTAATATACTACATTAATAGAATGAAGATAAAGAACACATGATCATCTCAATTGCTGCAAAAAAGCATTTGACAAAATCCAGCATCCATTATTGATACACACATCTTGAAAATTAAAAATAGAAGGAAACTTCCTCAATATAATAAAGGAAAAATATGAAGTACCAAGAGCTAGCATCATACTCAATGGTAAGAGACTGAAAGCTTGACATCTAAGATCTGGAACAAGACAGTGATGCCCACTGTTACCACTGTTATTCAACATTTTATTGGGAAATCTTGGCAGAGCAGTTAGGCAAGAAAAAGAAACAAAAGGCATCCAAACTGGAAAGGAAGAAGGAAAACTTTCATTATTTGCAGATGAGATGACTCTAAATGTTGAAAATACTGAAATCCACAACAAAGCTCCTAGGACAAGTAAATAATTTCAGCATATGGGGTACAAGAGCAACACTTCAAAATCAGTAATGTTTTACACACTAGCTATGAACAGTTAGAAATAGAAATCAAGAAAAAATTACATTTACAATAGCAAAACGAAAAGAATCAAATATCTAGGAATAAATCTAACCAAGCATGTAAAGGACATATACAGAAAACTACAAAACATTGCTAAAAGAATTAAAAAAAGAACTATATAAATGGAAGGATATTCTGTCATGGATTGAAAGACAAATTTATTAGTCAGCCCAAGGGGTGCTGACGCAATATACCAGAAATGGGTTGGTCTTTATAAAGCGTATTTATTTGGGGTAGAAGTCCACAGTTACCAGGCCATAAAGTATAAGTTTCTTCCCTCACCAGTCTGTTGCCACGTGCTAGAGCAAAACAGCTGCTGATGTTTGCCAGGGTTCAGGCTTCTTGGGTTCCTCTCTTCCCCGGGCTGCATTTCTCTTCGGGCTTAGATCTTCTGTTTCCTCCACAAGGTCGGCTGTAGACTATAAGGCTCTCTAGGCTTTGCTTCTCTCCACAAGGCCAGTTGTAGACTATCATGCAAATGGCTTGTCTCTATCCTGGGGCTTTCTCTCCTTCCTCACAACCAAGCTCCTCTGTCAGCTCACCTCCCCGGGTTCCAGCATCAAGACTCCAACATCAGAACTGCTCCCTCTGTCCTTTGCCTTGCCTTTTATATTTGATTCCCCCACCCACCAAGGGGTGGGGCTGAACACCCTACTGATGTGGCCCAGTCAATGCTCTAATCATAACTTAATCACACCCAGACTAACAGACCAGTTTACAAGTGTATCCAATATCTATTTTTTTGGAATTCATAATTACATCAAACTGCCCAACTACTACAACAAAATATTGTTAAAATGTCAAGTCTACCCAAACAGTTTACAGATTCAATGCAAGCCTAATGAAATTTCCAACAACTTTCTTTGCAGAAATGGAAAAGCTAATCATCAAACTGATATGGAAGAGTACAGGGCCCTGATTGCCAAAACAATCTTGAAAAAAAGAAGAATGGACTCACACTTCCTAATCTTAAATCTTATAATAAAGCCATAGTAATCAAAACATCATGGTACTGGCACAAGAAGAGACATATAGACCAATGGAATTGAATGGAGAGCTTAGAAATCAACCCTCACAATTATAGCCAAATTGCATGTGTATGTGTGTGTGTACACATTTAGTTTTATTTTAACAGGGCAACTTGTACACTTTTAACATTTAAAGTTGAATATCTTCTTTCCTAATTGAGTGGTCTTTGTCCCTTGTCGAAAATCAGTTGGCCATCAGTTCTCTGAGCTTATTCCAGGTGAACATTTCTCTTTGGCTCTGGTTACTGGACTTTCCTAACAGCATGCTCCCCAAACACTAGTCTTCACCCCTGCCTCAAATGAAGAAAGCAAAGTTGCTTCCTGCCCCCAGGCCAGAGAGACATCAATTGCTCTGGAGCTGCTGAAAGGAGAAAAAGAACAGCAGGAAATGCCATTCATTTATGAAATTTTTTCATTTATGAAATATGTTCATAAATTGAACATATTTATGAAGTACAAGATGAAATAGACAGACTTAATGAATAAGCTATTAAGGAGATTTTGGTAGTATACAGAAATATAATAAACTCCACCAACCATTCTTTCAGAAGAGATCAGAATTGATCACCCAAATCACAAATTTTGGGGTAACAACATTTGTCAACCCTCCACAAGTGTATGCATTGCTTGGGGAGGAGGATGATAAGGGATTGCATTATTTGACTGGAGTTGAAGTGACAGAATTTGAAGAAATTACATCAGGTTACAGAACAGATTTTTATTCTGATGAAAAAAGTAAATATATGGGACTTCATCAAAATTAAAACTTTTGTTCATCAAAGGACTTCCATCATGAAAGTACAAATATAAACTATAGGACTGGAGAAGACATTTGAAAATCACATATCTAATAAGGGTTTAATATCCAAAATATATGAAAGGAATTCTACTATTAAACAACCAAAAGACAACCCAGTTTAAAAATGAGCAAAAGCCTTGAATAGACATTTCTCCAGAGAAGAGCATATAAATGGACAAAAAAGCACATGAAACGAATTTTAACATCATTAGCTATTAGGGAAATGCAAATGAAACCACAATGAGATAATATTTCACACTCACTGGAATGATTACTATTAAAACAATGGAAAATAACAAGTGCTGGAGAGGATACAGAGAAATTGGAACATATTCATTTTTTGTGGTAATGTAAAACGGTGCAGTTGCTGTGGAAAACTGTTTGGTGGTTTCTCAGAAAGTTAATTATAGAATTACCATCCCACTTTGAGGTAGATACCGAAAAGAATTAAAAGCAGGGACTTGAACAGATATTGACACACCGATATTCATAAAAGCATTATTCACAATTACCAAAAGATGAAGGCAACCCAAATATTCATCAACAGTGACTGTATAAACAAAGTGTGGCATATACATATAATGGTATATTTTCAGCTGTAAAAGAATGCGGCATCTTTTATGAACCTTGAAGACCTCGCGATGAGTAAACTAAGCCAGACACAAAAGAACAAATAATGTTACGACCTCATTGATATGAAATAATTAGAATAAGCAAATTCACAAACAAGAATAAGTCACAAACAAGAATACAAGTTACCAGGGTCTGGTATAGTGTTAGGGAATAGGGGAGTTAATGCTTAATTGGTACAGAATTTTTGTTTGGGATGATGGAGAAGTTTTGTAATGGATGCTGGTAATGGTACAACACTGTCAATGCACTTACCACCACTGAATTACATATTTGAATGTAGTTAATACGGGAAATTTTAAGTGTTATATATATTACTAGAATAAAAATTTTTAAAAAACCTTGGTACTGTACAACACAAACAATGATCCCTAATGTAAACTATGGACTATAATTAGTTGTATACCCATAAAAATATTTCATCAGTTGTAACAAAGGTACCACAGTGATTCAACTGTATTAATGATAGGGAAATTTGTGTGTGTGTGTGTGTGGGGGGGGGGGTTACATGGGAACTCTGTATTTTCTGCATGATATTTTGTAAACTAATAATTTATCTACTAAATAAAATACCAAAAAAGAGCATATTCAAAGTAAGATTTTCACCATCCCTGTCTCCTGAGAATGTATAATCTAAAGCAAAATTGAAGCAATGGGATTACCTACAGTCATAAAATAAAATGCTTAGACAAAACCATAAGTTAGCTTAATGCATATTATTATACATTATTATATTAAGCTGAGTTTATTTTTTTATTCCAAATTGTTTATTTAAATTAATGAACTCAAGCATTCATTCCACAGCTTGTGCTATGCCAATCCTGAAAACACAGTGATCAATCCATTTTCCTGGCTATCAAAGAACTTAGAGTCTAGTTAAGGGACATGGACAATAGACAGCCAATTATGAAAAAAGGGCTTCTTTACCGTTTTTGTTCCATGGACCCTTTTGCCAGTCAGGTGAAAACCATGACCCCTTACTAAGTCCACACTATACTGTATATTATTTGACAAATATATCACACCCACACCAACACATCCCCACAAGAATGTTTCTTGAATTTCAATTCAAGCTCACAGACCCCTTGTTAAGAACCCCTGTTATAAAACTATATAAATTGTTTTTTTTTTTTAAAGGATGCTTAGTACAATCTGGGTAGGTGGGAGTTGTTAGTCATGAAACGCTTCCCAGAGATAGTGACATATAATTGGATGAAGATTAAGGAATGAGGGAATGGACAAATAAAGGACACATTTAATATGAGAAACTACAAATAAATTATAATAGTTGGAAGATAAATTTGGGGAGTGAGGGATGGAGTTAGAGATGAAGCTGGAGAGTGTAGCAAGACAAGATCTTTCAAGGTTTTGTTAGCACTATTGAGGATTTACTTCATCTTCTAGGTAATAGTGGGGTGCTGGTATGTGTAAAATCAAGACCAAGAGAAACAAAGAAGTTGGGAGTACAAGTCATGCAATTAAAGTGTCTACACAATGAAAGGTCAAATGCAAATACTACTGAATGGAAATCCTGAACTGGAAAAACATATTTATTTTACTCACTTTCAGAAATATATATTGCATTACAAGGAGCCTTTATTCATGGAGATAGAATGATATTATGCATTCAAAACAACCCTAAAGTTTTTCTAATCCCATGAAAAACGAAGATGAGAGTGAATCATACTTATCAGACAACTATATATGTTTAGAGATTATGTAATGAGCATAGTATTATAAATCAAGGCAACAAAGCAACAGCTTTTTGTGTTGGTCTTTTTTATGCCCATGCACTATTTATCTCAAGAGTACCTTTGTTTTAGAGCTTTATGTAAATGCATGTTTTATCCAGGTTTCTTAAGTTTAAGTTATGAAAACTGAGTTCAGCACAAATCGCCCTGTTCCCACCACTTATAAACCCCTGTGCCTGTCAACATCTTTCAATTCAAATATACATCCATGAAACAGGTCCTGATTTCCCCAACCAGATGCCATCTTTGCCATCCCCCAAAATCAGAGAGCATTTTTTAGAATTAAAATATAGATTGGGCTGGCTATAAAATAATTAAGTTACATGGTGTCAGCAAGATGTAATAAATGTAGAATACCTAAGTGAAATGCCAGACAGAAATATGGCATTTCAGAGAAAATGACCAAGAACTATTTAGTGTTACTCTCTTGGTGGAACCATTTCTGGAAGAGAGGGATTGTCCCGTACATTTCCAAGCACTTAGCCTGATTCCTAAGCAACTAAGTAACAGTAACAACTCTAATTCTTTGTGATAACTAAAATATGTTCCCATCCTTTCACTGTCACCTCTTTAGAAATATTGGGCAGGATGACATGCACAAAAGGAGAATTTAAAAGGGTTGGGAGAAAATTTTGTGAGGAGTCCTTTTGTTGAGAGCTTCTAGGCATGTATAAGGAACAGACAAATGGGAGAAGTAGAAAGTAC